>VMBQ01000194.1:258988-357132 GCA_007657795.1 Dreissena rostriformis
AATAATAATAATAATAATAATAATAATAATAATAATAATAATAATAATAATAATAATAATAATAATAATAATAATAATAATAATAATAATAATAATGTATGTTTATAACATACTTATTAACAACTTCATGACATATCAAATTATGTCGCAAATTTTCTTGATCAATATAAATCATCCACGAATAAATAATACAAATCGCACTAAATCATCGTGTGTGGACTCTAAAAACCCACTTAGTAATTCAATTTCGGCAATAAAACATCGGATAATATATTTTCCAATTATGCAATAATTTATGCGGAGGCAAATAACACAAATCTTTCTTGAACTTGTCGGAGACAAGATTTATGGCAAACAAAAACTGCCATAACCTGTCTACAACTGTCAACGTATGACGAACGGTCTTCATTCAAATATCTGGCAATTATTGGTTTTTCATGCGCATTACCAATGCCTCCATGAGTGCAATAAGTCACTTTTCACTTTAGCACTTTTCACGCTTGCACTGTTCTTTGCTACTATTAAGTTACATTGTTGTGGCATTTACGCGATTTTGCGAGCACGCATAAGGGTTTTCGCAGTGCATGCACTTATTTTTTTTTTGCTATATTTGATCAAGACACTGAAAATCTGTTTTTACTATAACGTTGTAATCACCCCGTTTTTTGTGTTTGTTATGTAATTCGTGCTTAGTTTACATTTTATCAAATTTATATCGTCTCTTGCATTTTATGTTAAATCATATTCTTTATCTTTCTTACTCTGAAGCACAATATTCTAACAGTTGAGTAATTTGAGCAATATTTCATATAAAACACTTAATTTGCAATGTTCAGGACTCAATATGTCTAAAGGTTAATACAAAATAACATTATTATAAAAAAAAAAACACAATCCATATTGTGATGTGGAAGATAACTAACAAACAAAGCCACCTTGTAAGTTATTTTATTTTTATCATGGCACATACATCATAATATGAGTATTATACAATACTTATAATACTTCGTTGTAGTAAACATTGTTTTTGAAACACTTTACACACATTATTGTTAAAGCATTTAAAGCAAACGCTTTACAAACATTTGGATACATACTCGACTTTAATAACGACATCAAACACAAACGTTGGGCATGAACGTCCAATCAAGAAAACAATAAATAAATACTTCTATATAGAGCACAACTTTGACATCCCATAATCTTCCAAAATCACAAAGGAATCGAACCATACAAGTTTTAGTCCGATGATCCGAAAGTAGTTAACATCAATAGCATGATAAATAGTTCACAACCATTGTCTTAACCAATTTCTTAGATAATTTAAAATATGATTTCTTCATAAAGTGTCGACATTTTCATAGAGTCTAGAAGGAACTTTGTTTATGTGAAATTCGTTGACACCGTAATTACGGTGATTCAGTAACTAAATCCTCGAGACTGTGGTCCTCGGATAAACTGGAAGTGTCTTTGTCACTCCTGGAACTGTCTGTTGGAGAGTTGTTTGGGTTGTCGCTCTTGTGTTGGAAGCTAAATGGCCAGGTCTGGAAATATAAAAAAATTAACATAAAAATAAACATAATAATGCACATAACAATAAAACATAATAATACTTATTATAAAAATAATAATAATAATCATCATAATAAATAGATAAATAATATTACAAGATGTGTTGCAAAAGATTGAATCATCGTAAAAACATATTGATATCATGAACATGTGGTCTTATTTCAAGACAATCAAGCCTGTGGCTACGCACTGATAATAAATTAATTATAACTTCGTTAAGTCTGTCAAGATAATGACCACGAGACAGATTGCTAATTAATGCAGATATTTTCGTTAACCTGTTTTTTTTTCGCGTTGAATATGCCCTTTACTTGCCTTGATTCGCTCAGAGACAGGCAAAATAACAAAACATGTGTCTGCGATAAAAAAAAAGAAACACATCCTCCAATCTCGGCGAGCTAGAACGTGCAGTCATTCTAATTACTGTGTATATAATTAAAGTACAGTGGTATTTGCAGTAACTAATTATTTGAGGTCATTTTGACATTTATTATATTAAAAAATCTGCAAAAATGTTACATTTGATTTTAAATGGTGATTTTAAATCGGTCTTATCTACAGTTTAACGATTTGACGAATGTCAAACTCGTTTACACAGGAAAAGACAATGGAAAGTGTGTTTCGATGAACAACATAACAAATAATAATTAAACAATAATTGAATGTTTTCGTTGAAATGGTTTAAAGCGGGTGAATCGCTTACATAACGTATAATGGGCTTCGGAAAATAAAGAACCGTTTAGTAAATTTAATGTATTGAAATAATAATGTCTCTACATGGTGTTAAGTTCAGTCGAGTATCATTTTCTAAACGTATCTCTTTTTTGGCGTCTTTATCTGGCAATTATACGTATAACACACACGATAACAAAAAGGGTTAGTGAGTTATTATCATCTTTTAATTATCTTATTTTAACAGACCCTAATTTATTGTCTGGGTTAAACATGATACATGTTCTGATCTCCCGTTTTACGAAATGAAAACGTAGTTTTCAACACATCATAAACTTCTTTACGGCCTCCTAGTTTGATTTACGGCAAACCATGTTTTATGACATTAATGTTGTCTGAAACAATATACCGGTCGATTAACGCGAATTATGGTGAGATTTGATAAACCGTTTAGGCATCATTAACTGTAAGTTGTTGGAAACAATTTTGCAGATGTCTCTCTGATAGATATACTACGATGAATACAAAATCGTGTAATGATTCACTTGACTGTTACACTTACTTTTAGATAACTAAAAAGGCCGAAATTTCGCTGCAGCACTTTTTTCCCCAAAATATTGTTTACATAATAATTTATTTACAGTTATCTAATTCTTCTCACACGTCTAGTATCATTCGATGAAGTTTGTGATATTTACATTATTACATTGATAAACAAATATTAAACGTGTTTTTGTCAGTTGCATGTATGTTAAGAATAATGTAATAAATCAGAGTATTGTCTTCCCAGATGCGTGGCAATTTTAAGTTGTGTACAACGTTAGATATTCATGATTATGCATAGCTTTGGACGGAAGGCTTCCTAACCAGGTCCGTCCCGTTTTCAATTGCCGTTTATGTAAATAATGCCATGAGCACATGAATGACGTATCAATTCCTTATTGAACGCTGACAGTTACACTTGACCCTGTCGCTGGCGAAACGTGCCAATCACGTGGTTACTTCATTCCGACGCGTTCCGCTACCTCGTTTTATATTTACATTCAATCCAAAATTTAGTTTCGCTGTCTAGAAGAATATCATGTTGCTTTCCGGTGTGGTTCTGTATTTCTATTTATAGTTGCTTTCATTCCTTGAACATTTTATTATATTGTAGGCCAGCGTTTTTCAATATTTCGTCTTACTGGTATCCTAACCATAATGTTCGACAAAAAAATAAAGAAATAACATAAAAGCAACAATTGCGAAATGTATTAATAATTTCCAAGCCACATTTGTATTTGATTAAAATCCTATTTTCTGGTGAGAAGGGCTTATTACAGGTTGGACCAGTAATTTAAGCAATAAAACAACAAATGTACCTGCTCAAATTCGTTTGTAAGGAGTTAAAAAAAACTAATTAACGTTTAAACTAGCAATATTTGTAAAGAGCTTGACTGGTAAAAATGTCTTCAGTTTCAAAGAAAAAAAAAGAGAATAATTGATATGAATAAATCTTATTGATATTTTTATTAGGTAAGTGTATTCAGATTTATTTTATTTCGTTTGTTTGCCTTGACTCAATTATTAAAAACCACGTTAAACAAAAGAAGAAAAAATCGTTGTCCTTAATTGACTTCGGATTTGATATAGGATATGGGTACGGATAAAACAACCTATTTCGAGATTAAATGCGGTGTAAGCATAATACAGCTTCAATGTGAACAAACCAATCGAATTGACTATAATACAACAAAAATGTGAACAAAAAAATCCAATTGATCATAATAAAACATACAAGTGAACAAACCAATGGAGTTGGGCATAATATAAATGATGTGAGCACACCAATCGAGTTGAGCATAATAAAACTTAAAAGTGAACAAATAAATCGAGTTTCGCATAATACAACATAACATTAATGTGAAAAAAACCAAGAGAGTTGATAATAATACAACACAAACTATTGCCACACAATCGAGTTGAATGTAATTGAATACAAATGTGGATACAGAACAGATTCGGGGTATAATTGAAATGACTTGTGCACAAATACTCGTAATAAGCATTCAGTGTGCAGAAAGTGACAAACGTAGGATTGTGCTTTACATGCGGATGCAAATCAAAGAGTTTTCCACATTGTTACTTTGATACGAATAATCTTTCTCGAAGCAAGACTCGGGTCGATACGATCTGTGTGCATCTCACTCATCGAAAACAATCTTCTGGTAAACTAACAACTCTAGGAATCTTGTGTCCATTTGCGTTTTTTACCATTAATTATTCTGTTTCGTTTTTTCATACAAATGTTCCATGGTTTCGGAACTTTGTAAAGGGAAATTTGAGTTGTGGAACGTGTTCGTGTATAACATGTTAATTTTAATGTCATAATCTAAACGCAGAGGTATTATACACATACTTTGTCAAATTATTTCTTGGTAAAATGAAATAAATGAGCGGACGAACAAAATCATGCAATACATGAATGAATCAATCAATCAATCAATCAATTAATGAATGAATATACATACATAAATAGTTTTTGTACTTTGTACTTTGTACTTGAAATGTCTTATATAATTAATATTCATTAACGAATCGAAAACATGTACAGCAGAGCTCAATTAGAACACGCGAAAACCAACGTGCAAATACAAGTTTCATTTACAAGATATATTCATTAAAACAAAAACTCACATGTGAATTCTGAGTTAAATGATATATTTCGAAACTCACGTGTGTAGTGATTTACCGTTATTCTAACACGCATGATATTTCCCTGAAAACAAACGTAATTGGCCGTTCGAACGATTTGACATGTCAAAGATTAATTGATGGGATATGCCATAATTTACCGGAAACACCTTTTTCTCTGTCCTTTAATGTTGTGTATTATTTGGTTATACTTTTATACCATTTTAAATCTATAAAACCTGTTTGTTTCCTTCCTTTCATAGACATTTGTAATATTTTTTAACAAGTGCTTAACACTGAAAACGTTCTCTAAAATATTGAAATGACATGAAAAAACGACCAAAACATTCCATAATTCATACTTGAATAAATAACGCCAGAACAGTCGTAATCTTCGAAAGATTTCGATTAAGGCAGTATATGCAAGTAATATATCGTTTTCGATTAAATCTTCGAGAATCTGAAAAATGTTGAGAGACAGGTGAGGTACAGTAATACAATACCTCGTTTATATGGGACACAAGTCATCATAGATAACGAAGTCCGAAGTCTTACGCCAAAGGTTTATTCCTTCCAAATCAAAGATTTAAAAATCGGAGTGCAAACTTTATGTTTTCGCGACAAAAGTTCACAAATGTATTAGTTATTAATATACACTCATTAATGTTGTGTTGTGTAGCATTTCTTGGTCGAACGATTAATTGAAAAACATTATTTTGTTATTGAGTGTTTATATTTCATACTTAAATGTGTTAACAGACACAAATATGCCATTAATTTCGAATTCTGGAGATTACAATCCAGGCTTGTGTTGTAAAAGGCAAAATATTACCAGATTTAAATGAATGCTTAGATTGTAAGTGGATAAACACAAACAACAAAGCATCACAGCGAGCACTGCTGTCACAAACATGCCTTGGATCTTTATTCTGAGATTATATTCAGGTACGCACTGTCGTAAATAATGAAGATGACATTTACGTTAATAATACGAAAATTGATTTTTTTTTTAATATAAGACCTTTACATATTTTGGTTTTGCTAATAACCGTGACGTGTGACGATGACTTGTATGAATTTAATTGATTATGATACAAGAAAATTGAACTAGGCAACACGTAACTGGCTTTGTAATGGCTTTATCTTACAGCCACTGACCTTGTGGGCGATACGAAAACAGATGTGTGGCCTATATCACATACGTGTACATTGTTAATGACCAAGAGTTGATCAATATACGTATATGTAAAACTGTAAACATATTTGGATTAAAAAGCTTGTTAAGTGCTTTAGAATTTTAACGACTGAAAATAAGGCATTTAAAAATTGCTTAAAGGTAACGACTTTAGAGACAATGCAGTATAATAAAATAATTGAAATTTATGTAAGTTTCCCAACGAACGGGGCGTTACATTGACTATAAATTTGTCATTTTAATCTGAGTATTGCCTAATAAATCTTGCGCTGTCATGAGAACCCCGAACGACGTTAGAAGCTGTAACTGTTTTATACCACATACTAAAACGGCGAGTCAAATGTCAATTAGTTTAGTCGTATGCTCTTGCAATATGTTTTAATCATCAAGTTTGAAATGCCCACCAACGTTTTGAAATTAAGACATCTCATCAAGATAGAAAATGACATTTTAGAGAAATATAACGACAAACTAAAGGGTAAGGCCAAAAAAAGTGTTGTTTGTTTATACAAACAACGCCAAATCGGCTTAACTTGTTTGTCGTAAATTTATTTGTAGCGATTCCCAATTTAAATTATAAGAATATGCATCAGCATGCAGAAATTTTCCAAATCTCTTTTTCGTTAAGTGTTTGTAGTTCATTTAAAGTGAATTTAACGAATGCGATCAAAGGTTGAAAAAAATGATCGCAACATTTATAATTATTTAAGTGTGTATGATCAAAAACTCAAACCGACAAACCCCGAAAAAAAGATTAAGGTCGGTACAAAAAAATATAGAGTCGATCCAGTTAGTGAAAACAAACATTTGTTTAGCCTTAACGTTCTTTCCAAATTTTTCAGAATTTGATAACATGACATGTTTCTCTAAAAAATTTAAAACCATTGCCGTAGATATAAATGTAATTGGTTGTATATTTAGGAATCGCATTCAGGGGAACGTACATATCTTCAATGTTGTCATATTTTATTCTTCATTGGCTGTTAGCAGTAAAGCTTTTTTATGTGGATGAAACAATAACGATGTTTCATACACCTATTTTGCTTGACAATTTGCTGTAGAAACATCGCTGATTGATAGTTTAATATCCTGTATAGTTGGACCTTATTTAATTGTGTACTACCGTAATTTAAACAATACCCTCTCACATAATCGTTCTTATAGATTCGATACTTATGATACAAGTACACTAAAATAAGTATTCTATCCATGGTTCACATTTTGTAATTCATGTTTCCATTTTCTGCCTGCATATGAACATTTGATTGAGATCGTTTAAGACACGCGTTTGGATTGAGATAAATTATGGGCTAAGTGTGAGGTTTGGCTAGCCCTTACACCGGCTTAAACCCCTAATGCTTTGCATTGACCGTTCCAAGGCTGTTATCCCAGTTTTAATCAATAATTGCGACCCTCATCGATTTCCTGGAGTTTCATTGTTTGCTTTTTTAAATCCCACTGCCATTGTCAATTATAAATACCCCAAATAACTCAAATACTTATATTTCAAGACTACTCATGCAGTCATTTAAAACAATCACCAAAAGGCACTTTTGTTTAAAAATAATCTAACCAGTGAATAGTGATAACTCACACACTAAAAGATCTGTGTTGATTGTTAATATGGTATGCCAGGTTTATTGTTACTTAAGTTCATTCAGTCCAATAAAGTTTTATTTATATTTTAAAGATATTAAATATAACATAATGAAGATAAAAAAACTTGTGTTCACCGTCTCGAAAAAAATACTTAAGCTACTGCAAAAGTTATATATCATAATATTGTAATTATGGTATGTTGATCGATTGGATAAAATTCGATTGATGTCACGACATAATACAAACTTGAAATTAAGAAACCTGCATTTAAAATGTGATTATTACTCATTTACCTGTCAAAACAACACTCATTCTTTGAACCATCATATACTTTTGGTGTAGTCGATTTCAATTATAAATATTTCCCCATCAAACGTTATGTTTAAATGGAAAATGATCATCACTAACAAACATCCTTTTGCTACGTTGATGCTTCAGGTCCCTGTAAATCACACTGACGAACACATATATGTTTACAGGGTAAAACGAACTACACTAAAATGACCTGACATTTGACTATTGAAGTTTGTCTGAATTTTTTTTGGTTATGTCTTAAATTGCATTTTGTATAATACGATTACTTTTGTTTTCAAACATTACTTGTTTTGATATCACCCGTTTGCACCATTTTTCAGGATATCAAAGTTATATTTGAAGTGATTATTCATTCTGTTTGAACCTATTATAGTTCACTATTCTCTAAATAAAAGTAAAATATCTACAAACAAGTTTCTTCCAACGTACGTGCATGATTTTTTATGCTGATATTGTAACATGACACAAATATAATGTACACTAAGGCTGATAAACTATGCCACCGTAAATCCCTCTTTCACGTAGAAACATTTTATATCCCATAGTATAAACAAGCATTGTGCATCCCCGATATAATTTATAAACATACACGTGTCCATAGGTAAGCGGAACGCTAATTCATAAAAATATTTACTCAAAGTAAAAGTATACAAACACCGGAATGGTAAGGAAATATGCGAATGTGTTCAAGAGGGGGAGGGGGCTGATAATGGAACGCTTTGTTTATCAAAACATTTCTCGTGTTTAAGTGTATCCTTTAAACGTTTGTACATAAACGTGTGTATACAAATAGTGTTATAATATATTTTATAAAAACAAATCAATACATGTGTAGTTTAACGCAATTACGATAGTTCATGTTTCAAGCAACGTCATATTTGTATTTTACGAAAGTACTCTAAATATCAACAGTGTAGAATATCATACCTCGATCTTAACGTTTTTAATTGTTAGAAAGCTGTAGGTCAACAGGCCAATTGAATGTCCTTCTACAGTTAATATATTAATTACTCAAGGTCGCAAATCTAGATTAAATTGCATGTCTCAGCCGGAAGATTAAGCCATAATACAGTCAGTTACGTGTTTCCTAGTTCAATTTCCTTGCGTAATAATCAGTTGAATTTATTAAAGTCATCATCACACGTCAGGGTCATACGCTAAACCAACAAGGTCAATGACATATATTACAACTGTTCTAATTTCGCATTATTAACGTCAATGTCATCTACATTATTTACGACACTGCGTACCTTAATATAATCCTAGAATAAAGATTCAGGACCTGGGTGAGACAGGAATGCTCGCTGTGATGCTTTGTTGTTTGTGTTTATCCACTTACAATCTAAGCATTTATCAAAATATGAGAGAGATTGTTTGCCTTTTCTACCACACAGCCTCGATTGTAATCTCCAGAATTTGAAATTAATTGCATATTTGTGTCTGTTAACACATTTAAGTATGACATATAAACATTCAAGAACAAAATCATGGATTTCGATTAATCTTTCGACCAAGAAATGTCACACAAGACATCATTAAGGCGTGTATACTGACAAAATAACGCATACATTTGTGAATTCCTGAAAATTAAACGGCAGCTTATCTGTGTATCTGGCCCCGATATTGAAATCCGCTGACTGAAATAGTGTCGCGAATACATAAAGTTTGCATTCCGATTTCCGAATCGTTGATTTTGAAGGATTATAACCTATCCGTTACACTTAGGTCTTTCGTTATGTAAAAGAACTTTTGTCACATATAATCGAGGTTTTCCATACCTGTACCTCACCTGTATCTCAACTTTTTTCAGATTCTCTAAGATTAAATCGAAAACGATATATAACTTGCATAAACTGCCTTTATTGAATTATTTCGAAGATAACGACTGCTCTGGTGTATTTATTCAAGAATACAATTATGGATTGTTTTGGTCGTTACTTTTTTAAGGGAATTTCAATGATTTTGAGAACCTTTTCAGTGTTTGTTTGTCAAACTATATTGCAAATGTCTTAAGAAAGGGAGAAGCAAACATGTTTTTTATATTTTAATTAAATTAAATGTTTTACCAAATAATAAAATAATACACAACATTAAAGAACTGAGGAAATAAAGTGTTTCCAGTAAATTATGGCATATTCCATCAATAACTCGTTGTGACGTCCCATCGTTCGAACGGCCAATCACGTTTGTTTTCAATGAAAACATCGTGCGCGTTAAAATAACGGTTAATCACTACACACGTTAGTTTCGGTAGCTTAATGAATATATCATATATATCATATATCATATATGTCACCCGCAATAAAAGACACATGAACAATAACTATAGTAGACAATTTCAGTACTAATTACAAAAGGTTCAGAAAGTGATAATGAATTACATACACGCGAAAACACAAACTGATATGTTTTGTCTATTGCATGTTAACCTTTCTAGAAATGGTGCGACATGAGGGCTTTATAACAAACACGTTTTACTTATTTATCTTTACATGTATATTTATTTATTTTAATTCTGTCATCCACTCATTCATTCATTCATTTATTTATTTACATACTTTTGTTCGTCCGTTGATTCATTTCGTTTTTACCAATACATAATTTGAACAATTATGCGTATAATACCTCTGCGAACAGAGTATGCCATTTAAGTAAACATGTTTTACATTTACATGTACCACAAATTAAACTTCCCTGTACAAAATTGCAAAACAAGTTACATTGTTTACGAACTTTTTTTATGAAATAACGAAACCTCGTTAATTGTAAAAACCGCAAACTTACACAAGATTCCTGGAGTTGTTAGTTCGTCGGAAGATGGTTTTCTATTTGTGAGATGCACAAAAATCGTATCGACCTGAGTTGTGTTTCGGGCAAGAGTATTCGTATCACAGTTACAATGTTGAAAACTCTTTGATTTTTATCCGCATGCGAAGCACAATTCTACGTTTGTCATTTTATGCATTTTGAATGCTTATCACGATTGTGTGGGCACAAGTCATTTCAATTCTACCCGACTATGTTCTGTATCCGCATTTGTATCTTATTATACTCAACACAATGTGTGTGCTTAAATTGTGTATTTTATAATGCCCAGCTCTACTGGTTTGTTCTCTTTTATGTTTTAAATGCTTAACTAGATTGATTTGTTCACATTTATTTTTATTATTCTCAACTCGATTAGTTTGTTCACATATAAGTTTTATTATGCTTACATCGCATTTAAGCTCGAAATAGATTGCATTATCCGAACCCGCATCCCATTCAAATCCGAAGTCAATTAAGAACTGTTTCAACATTTGTTAAACAACTTTGATTTCAATTATACTCACACATTTGTTTAACCTCGAATCATTATTCATTCATTGTTTTGTGTTTTGTAAAAATGCTATTACCGTCACTAGGTTTGTAAATATATTACTGAAGAAAAGAACCTTTTTAGCTAAGCTAACGTTCCGATCCTATCAACTTAAGATGTTTGTAACTTATTTTGTAAACACATTCTGGAATAAATGAAATAAATATGTGTGCACCAATTTAAGTACACGATTTTTTTTTGATTTTTTTTTAAATGTGATTTTTTTTTATAATAGAGTAGAGTGAAAAATAAAAATGTAATAAAATAAATCTGAATACACTGGTCTAATACAAATGTTCATATGATTTATTCTTATCTTCTTCTTTTTGTCTTAGAAACTCTAGACATTTTTTACCAGTCAAGCTCGTTACAAACATTGCTTGTTTAAAAGTTAATAAGTAAGTTTGAAACTCCTAACAAAAGAATGTGAACAGATGAAATTGTTGTTTTATAACTTAAATTACTTTTCCAAACTCTAATAAGCCATTGGCAATAGAAAATTGGATCTTAATCAAATAAAGGCTGGCTTTAAAATTATGAATACATTTCGCAATTGTTGCTTTAATTTGAATTGTTTGTTTGTTTTTTTTTTGTCGAAAATTATGGTTAGGATACCAGTTAAACGAAAGATTGAAAAACACTGGCCTACAAAACAATGCACAAGAAAATAAATAAAGAAACACGTCGAAAAGCAGCATGATATTGTTCTGGACAGCGAATCTTATTTTTGGGTTGAATGTTAATATTAAACGAGGAAGCGGAAGGCGTCAGAATGAAGTAACCACGTGATTGGCACTTTTCGGTAGAGACATGGCCAAGTGTATCTATCAGCATTCAATCAGGAATTGACACGTCACTCATATGCTCATGGCACTATTTACATAAACTGCAATGGAAAACGGGACGGGCTTGGGTAGGAAGGATTACGTATAAAGCTATGCATTATCATGAATAGCTCGTGTTGTACACAAATCAAAATTGTAACGAATCTTGTAGGTCAATAATCCGATTTTGTAACTTTTGAATTAACATACTTGTAACTGACAAGAACATGTTTTATATGTGTATATCAAGGGGATAATGTTATTAAATATCACACAATATAACTTCATCGAATTAGATCTGAATTGTGAGAAGAATGAGATTACGGTAAAAACTATGTGAACGATATTTGTTGCAATAAGGGCCTGCAACGAAATATGGGCATTTTTAGTTATCTAAAACATAGTGTAACAGGAAATCGAATCATTACACGATTTTTTATGCATCGTATTATATCTTTCAGAGAGACATCTGCAAAATTGTTTCCAACAACTTACACTTAATGAGGACTAAACGGTTTATCAAATCTCACCATAATTCGCGTTAATCGGCCGGTCTATTGTTTCAGACAACATTAATGTCGTTAAACATAAGGTTTGCCGTAAATCAAACTAGGAGGCCGTAAAGAAGTTAATTATGTGTTGCAAACGACGTTCTCATTTCGTGAAACGGGAGATCAGAAAATGTATCATGTTTTACCCAGACACTGAATGAGGGTCTGTAAACAATAAATAATTGGAAAATGATAATAACTAACTATCCGTTTTTTGTTATCGTGTGTGTCATACTAGTAATTGTCAGATAAAGACTCCAAAAAGAGATGCGAATAGAAAATGATAGTCGGCTGGACAGTTTTAAATGTATTTTCGTAGTTTATGTAAACAATTTCTAGAGACTTGAAGAGATATAATTCAATGACGAAATTGACTTAACTCTTCCGAAGCCCCGTTATATTTTATGTAAGCGATTCACTAGCTTTGAACCATTTCAACGGAAACATACAATTATTGTTATGTTATTATTTGTTATTTTGTTCACCGATACTTAAGTACTTTGGTCTTGTCCTGTGCAAACGAGTTTGAAATGTGTCAAATCGTCAATCTGTAGACAAGTTTGGATTTAAAGTCACCATGCGCTTAATATACAATAACATGTTCGCAGATTGTTTTATTTAAAAAAAAAATGTCAAAATGACCTCAAATAATTAGTTACTACTACAAAGACCACTGTATCCTTATTTATTTATACCATAATTAAAATGACAACAAACTTCGCGCTCGCCGAGATAGGAAGATGTGTTTCTTATTTGAACGCGGACACACGTTTTGTCATTTTGCCTGTCTGTGGGCCAATCAGTGCATTTAATGACCATATTCAACACGAAACAACGGGTTAACGAATATATCTGCATTAATTAGCCATCTACCTCGTTGTCATTATCTAGACACGCTTAACGAAGTTATTATTAATTTATTTTATCATACCACTACATTGATATCTGCCTGATATAACGCTGCCTGATATATATTTTTATATCATGTCAACAAAAAGTTGTTATATCAGTCAATTTTTGAAAGTAGTTCATAATACTCGGAATACAATATAAAGGCATCATTTTTGGTAAAATAGGAACAAAATAAACAAAAGCAACAGTTTGATCCCAAGATGTAACATATTTTAGACTAAAAACGTAACACAAATCATATTTTACAAATATTAAGCGGAAGTGTTCATGACGTCATCATTAACACGTTAAACGTAAAAATGCATATTCATTCCTGCTAAAATTTCAGCATCGTAGCAATTAAATGTCATTATGACTTTTAAAATGGGGACGTAATGGTATGAAAGCCGAGCTGTTATTTTACTCTAAGCCTCACCTGATATATTACAAAACGATCAGACAGTAGCCTGTAATTCTCTATATCGCGAGCAGTGCGTAGGAACAGGCTTGATTGTCTTGAAATGAGACCACAAGCTCATGATATCAATTTGTTTATTCATCATCATATTATTATTATTATTATTATTATTATTATTATTATTATTATTATTATTATTATTATTATTATTATTATCATTGTTGTTATTGACACTACTAATAAAAAGTCATCAACAAAGAAGAAAACGGGTAAGACAAATAACACGAAAAAGGAAAACGAAAAAGATGTAAATATTGATCGGCTGGAAATCTGTTGCGTCCAAAAGATGCAACAACGCTTAGTTTAATTACGGTTGGTCATCAGGGATTTTCAAAATAATTTAAAATAAGTAATGTGATAGGCACATTATACAAAATAATCGAACATTATATCGAGTGTCCGTTTTCCCATACTTCAAGTTCAGAAATTAAATAATAATGTAGCATTATATGAAGAACCTACCTAACCATAGTCATAATAAAAGCTGTGACTTTCGTTTCGTTTATTTTAAATCCTTAGCTGAAATTTATATTTATATATAACTGAATTGTTTGAAATGGTTCCTAAACTGTAAAAAAAAGAGTAATTCAAGAACTCTTGGAGCATTCACATGAAGAAAAAGAATGAAAATTAAAATATAGAATTCGATATGGTCGAGTGCTTTTGACGTCAGCCTTTTGATTATGTCTAAGGATTTGGGACTTTAACCCAGATCGGAGTAACCTTTTTTATTATTCGTTTTATAATACTGTTTTTGAAAATTATTCTCTAAAATGAGACAAAAAATCAAGACTACAATGTGTGAACAAGACCCGTCAAAAATCAATCAATAACACCGGCAGGTTACTTACCAAATTAAGCGGATGAATGGCCGAAGATGGGTTACACTCCACCTCATCGTCATTACCGTCCAGTATTTGCTTTAAATGCGCGATATAGCTCGAGGCCAACCTTAGAGTGTCTAGTTTGGATAGCTTCGTGTCGGACGGAACCCATGGTTAAGTCGTTTTGAGTTTCGAGAACGCCTTGCTGAGGACGCGCATCCGGGAGCGCTCCCGCTCGTTGGCGGCGTGCCGCTGGATTGGCTGGTGCTGCTTGTTGACCTTACGGAGCGCCGCGTCATCATCGTCGTCGTCGGCGCTCAACTTGGCGTCCTTCCGGCGACGTGGCATCGTCCTTTATCAAGTGTTAAATTGTCCGTGGTGGACTTTTAGCTTAAAAGGATTTCAGCTGCACTTGTCCTTTAAAGGGATTTCAACTGCACCTGCCCGTTCGTAGGCTTTTGGCTGTACTTGCCAATTGTTTTCTTTAAGGCTCTGCCAATTGCTTCAGATCAAGGAAATTCAGTAAGTTGCACTTGTCACCGCTATCCGTTCAAGGTCGTCAGGTGCCTTTGTTAATCTGTCACTTTAAAACGCCAATACCTCTTCCACCCTCCGTGTTCTCTTCTTTTTAGGATGACAGCTCTTAATTTTTAATATTTTATCTGATTTTGTTTAACATTTAAACAAAACTTCAAATTAAAAAATGTCTGTATTATTATCACTTTATAAATAATTTCCTTTTATTTCACAAAGTGTGTTATTTTATATCAAAATGTGTCTTGATATACACGTATCTATACAAGAAGGAGACCTGTATGCATAGTATTATCAATTAAATATCAGAAGTAACATCTCTTTTTCACATAATTTATTCAAACATCGATGTCTTAGATGGGGTTATCCTTTCAGAAAAAAATCCATTGCCCTCACCTCATTATAAACCCGAAATCTGCATCGATATCGATCAAGACTTGGTGTGCTTTATGTCAGTCCTTTTCTTGTAATCATAACATGCCCTCATCTGCCATCGGCACTCTCCTTAACAGTCAAATGTCACACTAACACCTGTCTGTACAGCGCCCCGCCGTTGGGCTTATCGGACTAGCCATTGAAACCCGAGCCTCGCTGGAAAGTCGTTGCGCGGAGCATAATGCGGTGTTTTCCGTGCAATAAACAAGTCACCGAAACGCTAATTATGTCTTAATTGAAACTGTACCAGAATAAAAACCAGAGACCGCAGTTGATAGTGTTTTATGGGTTGTAAAACAACGCACGTCATTTATAAACGGTAAATAGATTAGATGAATTTGATCCACTCGTCGGAATTTTATTTTACTAACAAGTCAGAAACACAGGCGTTACCGCAGGCTTAAGATTTTGTATCATTTGATAAAATATGTAACAGTATTAAAGCTCCAGAGTATATAAAGTGTTTGTATATCGCCGCTATATTCACTGCGGTCAAATTGCGAATAATGCAAAGAACTTTTTCATTATTTATTATAAATAAAAAGTAAAGATAATTTGAACACTCTAAATTAATATTTGATCCCGACGAAAAACGTTATTTTCATTATTTTCCACCACAAAAATGACGAATATTATATTTATTTCATCGTATTGCACAGTTTAAAATGGTTTAATCCGTACGATCGTTATATAGTAATTATTGTGGCAGTTTTTGCGCTCGCGCACGTGCTAAGCGCGATTTTCTCTGCCGATACAGTCAGGAAGTGTCCGTCTGTCAATAAATCACATAATTCTACAGCTGGACGCTGTTTCCTTTCGCTACATCAGATGACGGTGTGTTTATATACACACGCGGACTCGACATTATAATTACTTCAGGTGGGCGTAGTCAAGAAGTTTCGAAGGCGGAGTTTGAAAGTTTCCACGCCTGTAGGTAGCGGTGTTTTCACGTGTAGCCTCACTGGCATGCAACTACAATTGGAAGAGAAACTGCTCTGATGTGAATTACGTATATTGGGGGTTTGTCTTTTCTATTCAGTCAGTCTATCAGTTTCATGAGGCCACATTATGTTTGATCCAGATTTATACAAGCTGTTTAATGAAGACTTACAATGTTTTATAATGGATTATTGGTACTTCAATGATTCATGTGCATTGCTACTTAAAAATAAATCATAATATACATTCTGTTTTTAATACATTTTTTTGTTCAACTGTACTGAAGTCTATATAATAATAGTATCACATGTACATGCACTATTATTACTCTGAATGTGAGAAGAAAAATCAAGAATGTTCCTTTGTAAAAAAATGTGTTGCCCATTTTGAGTACATGTAGGTTGACTTGTTTTCTATTTTGCAGCTTAGTATTAAATCGAATCGCATTATTGTGGTTTTAGTTGTGCTTTATAATATAAACACTTTTACAAATTTCTAAGCATTATAAGTACAATAAGATATTGAACACTATTACATTCAAATAAAAATACATTTGGATAGGTTAAAGCCACGATATATTCTACTAAAGTCGTAACAACATGCCAAAGTATATGGCACGACCTTTGTTTTGATACTTACAATATGTCAAAGAATTATGCAGATTAATTTGATAACTGTTAATGGTTTAAATAAATTGATATAAATGTTCAAAGGACAAATATATAATTCGGCTAGAACAAATAAGATCCATAATTCACTGGGAACATTTTTGATAATTATTGGATATGATTAAGATGTATTAAGACTTAACATCAATTAGTTAGTTATCTAACCGCTGTGTGTATTATTATCTATTTATGTCAAAGCATAATTGTAAAAAAAATATGAGTCGTACTAACGGTTTCTCTTTTTTATTGACATAAGCATATTATAAATACAAAAATAAATATCGTCTCGACTTACTAACGCATGCTTTCCGACCATATCATTATGACAATAAGAACTCTAGTCGTAAGTGTTGAATAAATCATTGACACGTTTGTATTGATGTGCTAATTGTCACATGCACATGTTTTAATTAATAAATTGACATAAATCACTTGAAAACATAGTGCGCCGTTGATGACCCAATATCCAAATAATCGATAGACATATGAGCCTCGCTCTGTGAAAAGGAGGTCTAATGCATGTGCCTAAAGGATCGCCCCAGATTAGCCTGTGAAGTCCGCACAGGCTAATCAGGGACGACACTTTCCACCTAAACTTTCTTTAACAAAATATCATAAAAGCGTTAAGTGTCGGTCCTGATTAGCCTATGTGGACTGCATACCTTACGCACATGCATAAAACCCCCTTTTAACAGAGCGCGGCCCATATACATCTTGTCAGGACCACCCCAACTACCAAATCGTTTTTATGTTCATTCGTCCTTTAGCAAATCCAGCTGAATGTACAAACTTGTTTAAATGCCATTTTTTCTATACATTTGGCTGGATTATCAAAACATTGCGCATTTAAATATTCGTTTGGTGGTATTTTAGCAAGTTCATTAACATTATAACGCCATGGTGTTCTCAACTGCTACCATCACTACATAGAATTTGCTTTTATGTTTATAAATAATGTTTAATACTAATTTTTTGATTTCCGATAAATATCAAAATGGCCAAGTGGTGGTTTTATTTTGATGCACCCTGGATTTACGTATAATTTCAAATGCTTACTCATTCAGTGATTTGTGCGAATAAAATCCAAATTTAAATTTTACATTTGCGCTGCAAACTGATTCTTAATTGTTTTATTTGAATGAAACTTCTGATGTTTTAAATTAAATTTCTGTGGCAGTGTGTAACCTCATGTTGACGTTCATCGTTTTAAAAATGGCTGACCAGTGGCCATTTTATATTTCTGTTTTAATATCTTAAACATGGAACTACTTATATTACGTGGATTTGGATAAATGTCGCATTTGGTTGTATACCTCACGACCGTTATAGCACTCGTTTAAATAAACTGTATTTTAAAGTATTTAAAATGGCTAATCAATTTGTATTTCTTAAGTACATATTTTAAATATGGCACTACTTTTATTGTATTGAAACTGATCAAGGCCGCAGTCGGTAGTATTCATAACTCCTGCAATAGTCTAGTACAACTAAAACGTTTTTTTTTTTATATTGCTAACACTTGTACTGAGCACTCAAATAAAAATATTTTGTAACTACACTATTTTCAAAGCTTACATGTTCACATTTAAATGTGAGTAAAAATTCAATGAACACAACCATCCGTCGTGCATTTCATCACTATTTCCTACAGAAATACGTTAATATATTAAATAAATAAATAAATTAAATAAATACATGAATGAAAGAAATATCATTTCTTTAAGGCAAGTAACCTATTGTCTATACAATACAGGTCAACACATACAACACAACATCGAATGATCCGAGTCAAGCGACAATGGGTCTTATGCCATATGCGGCCGGCGTAACTCCAGCCCAGGTTGGTCGGAGCTACGCTGTCCGCTGTAATGTCACGCAAGGTTTCGTGGTCTCATAGACGGACAAGGTAGCTTGTGACCAGACAGTGCGGATGCGAAGGCTGGTCTGGAGCTATTCTGTTCGCATATGGCATAACACCCATTTTCGCATGACGCGGGATCAACAATAAAACTGATTATACATGTAGCTGGGGTCACGTCCTTGAAACTGTCAATTAACGCATTGTGGGTTTCCACCGGATCTAAGGTGAGTCAATTCTCACACTTAACCAAGAAAAGAAACATTAAGGAAAAGGGAGAGTACACAACTGACTTTTATTCTATACATTTTTACCAACGCTTACTATACATGTATCTCCATCGACAAAACACCTATTTCAATGCGGTTTCTGCGCTCTCTTGGTTTATTTGTTGTTCATTTCTACCCTTGACCTACGACTCAAATGCTCAAAAATAGTTGTTTTTCTATCCATGACCAGCAAACCAACCAAGTTAAGATCCTAGGCGAAAGGTTAATTAGCTTCCTGATTTTTCTAAATACCATCATATTTTGCAAATGAATAAGTTTATATACTCGTTTGATATCTTAACTTATAATTCGTTTACTGACATGATTAGGAACAGCAGATATACGTGTAAATAATATAAACTATAACATATTGGCATAAAAGCTATTTGGCGACATGTTTTATTCCACTTGATTGTGCTCGAATCCCACTGTAAGACTATTCTCTGCACGCTTTCCTTAATATCATATGCACATTGGATGCAGTTGATGCGTTTTTGGAGATTCTAATAATGTATTGTGCACGTTTAAAATATATTAAGATCGTGTTTTAGCCGGTACTTTTAAATATATATCGCTCGTTATGCATTTTCACCAAAAACACAACTAACCTTTTCGGTCAATTTCGAACAAAATATGACAATATAATTAAATTACTAATATTAATTATTTGTCTCTCTCTTTTTTTTTGGTGTTATAAGATTTCGATATACGATATTAAAGGCTTTGAAATAGTATTTGTTGGTTGTGCGTAGAAAACCAAACAACTCCGTCAAAGACGGCTCGTTAGCCGAACGCTTACATATCTACCCAATCTTTATTGGTAACACAAGACAAGTACCATCCGGCAATTTATCACTGTTAAAATAATCTATTAATTAGCCCTTACAATGTAAAGGGTCACAGGGGGCCTCTGTGTATCAATATTAACCCCCGGAGATTCGGCGAAATTAAGCCGCTATCGTGCATAACCCTGAAGTGAATATGCTAATTGGAATACCACGGCGTTTATCGCGCGCGCATGACAGTGAGCAAAATAAACCATTACCTGTACAATGCGCATCTAGCGGATAAAGTTCCAATGCAGAAAAAATAATCTGATATCTCCAGTTGTAAGCGATATCTTTGATTCAAAGGAAATCTTTTAAAGCATACCGATGTACAGGAGTAGACGGTGATTAGGATAATACTTTATGTTTATATGAAATATAGAAGCATCTGATTACTTCTAAGAAAATGAAACCCTTTCGAGATACCGTATCTTTGTTCGTGTAAACAATACATGATTCCGAACGTGAGTGTTTATTGTGTTATTCATAAAATCCATTTCGAATTCCAATTTTCTCTGATAAACTGCTACTGATAATCACGTTTGCCATACCATACAAAGGTTAAGAAATCGATCAAATCGCGTTATGGAATACTTTAATATGATACTAGCTCATCTTCCATGGAAAAAAGAACACATTTACCGTCGTTAAACGTTTCATCAAAAATCAAGAAAGTAGTCCATTATCTGACCACAGCGTTGTTAAAAATAGTTTTCAATACATTTCACACCTGATTACCAAACATTTAGAATCGAAATATTTGTTGCATTTTTGTTATGTATCGGTTTCTAAATAACTATGTGTCGTTCTAATGTGTGACTATTAAACAACTCATTTTTAAATTCCGATGTATCGGATATCGACTGATAATATGCGATAAGTCGTAATTATAACACAGTTCGTCAATTCAATTTTCAGATAAGCAAATGTAGCCTTTCGGAATTACACATTATCCCGATACAAATAATGCAGCTGAATATGAGGATAGCGCTATTTACTTCCTGTGACATAAATTGTTTATATTAGGAAAATTGTGTTTATTTGTTTCCAACCGACCGACCAATATTGTGTTTGCCTACAAAACACTTTTTTTTTTGGGTGTGGGGGGGGGTCCAGTTGAATATTCAATTATTTTTGATAAAGTTGTTGATATATTTTTGCGATCATTATTGCTTCATTCGCTAATATGACGATTACGTTTGCAATCGTTATTGCTTCATTCGCTAATATGACGATTACGTTTGCGATCATTATTGCTTCATTCGCGAATATGAACATTACGTTTGCGATCATTATTGCTGCATTCAATCATTTTCGCTAAATTGAGTTTAAATTACACAAAAGAAAGAATGTTTAATAGAAATTAAAAAGATGTGTGGATGCCATTTCATATTCGGATCAAATTGCACATCGTAAAACAAGTTTAGTCTATCTACCCATCTTTGTTGGCGATATTAGTGGAAACAATTGACTTTTTTGGCCTAATAAAATTATCTCAATTTAATAGAATAGGAAATTCGTAATGCGGTGGATCATCTTTTTTTGGAACTTTGTTACATACGAAGAGGCACCTGTTGCAGCAGCAGCAACAGCAGAAACATAGGATGAATAGAAGTATCATCAGTAGCATCACTAGTACCAGCACCAAACAAAGCACAAGCAACAATACCAACAACAGAAGCTGTAGCAGCTGCATCAAAAGTAATATTTATGTCATAATCGAAAAGAAGTCGTCGTTTTCTGGATTTATGGTGCCAGTGAGCGAACTTTCTTACCACGCATGTCGAGGAATCTGTTTAATCTACAACAAGCGTCTAAGCTATGCCGAAACCAAGCGTCTACTCGATCAAGATGTATAAACAAGATAAATGGCGGATTAATGGCGATTTCGCTGCCAGTTTGAATATTAATGCGATATTTTCATATAAACATTTTGTAGAATCTCGGCGATGAGCTTCTGATAAAGCATCAAGAACACAAGCCTCTAAAGACCACCTATCAGAATGTCCATCACTTTGAGGGATCGGGTTTCTAAATTATTCGTGCATGTGATGTTCGACCTAGCATGAAAACATTAAACTGCAGATTTCATCACGTTGCCATTTTTCCTTCTTTCATTTTCACCCGTGTTTCTAAATGATTCGTGCATGCGATGTTAGACCTAGAATCAAATCATAAAACTGCAGATTGCATCGCTTTTTCATTTTTACTTCTTTTATTTTCACCCTAGTTTTCTATGATAAGTTTTTACCTTCTTCGAAACTGTATCTTTTATGTTAATGTTGAAAAAGTGTAAACTAAATGGACTGTAAACCACGAATGACAAAAAGAAAAGTTCTAATATACCGTATTTTTTTACAATTATTAGTTTATATTGATTACAATATCACGACTGGTATATTACATTACTTGAAAAAAGTTGTTGATTTATTTTTTATTTTGTACTGGGTAGGAATACCAGGTAACTACCAGTTAAATATAAATAATGCAAGTAGATTGATCATCATCGTCACTTGGTAAACCCAGGAATGCAAATTGTGCATGCGTAAGTGAATTGTATATATTTTATATATCAAATGATCTATCTACTTGCGTTATTTATAGTGTATATATCGTTATGTCACCTATTTTCGCGATGTACTTTCGATATCACATCGCGAAATTTTATTTCCGAATATACTGAAAATATGAATTTTTTTCAAGTCATGTAATATACCAGTCGTGATATTTTAATCAATATAAATTAATAATTGTAAAAAAATACGGTATTTTAGAACTTTTTTTTTTCGTCATTCGTGGTTTAAAGTCCCTTTAAAGAAACCGTAACAGTTTGATTATGTCATGAAATTTACATTCTCGAGAACAACATCAAAAATATTACTTGAAGCAGAATTTTTCTATTCTAATGTATTAGAGGTATAGTATCATAGTATATACACTCTGAAGTTCAGATGCTTAAAAATGTGTGTATGAAACAAAATCTGACGGATTAAATGTACGAAAATACACTTTCTCTTTTATATTAACATGACGAGTAAATATTAGATAAACAAATCTTGATAATGATATATGCTTTACTATATTTAAGTAAAAACACTACACGGTAATTAAAAATGAGTTTGTAAAATAATGTTTAATGCATTTAATGAATTGTTTGATGGGCGATAATGAATATGAGCTTTTTTATAACAATAAACCACCATGCCTGCCGTTCAATAATAATTACGGTTTAAATATTAATAATGAGACAACAAAAGGCACACTGAACTTTACTACATTTCAGCAGATCGCCTTCTTATGTGTCAGCACGAAAATATAATAGGTGAAATAATATGTATCGAGTATAAGAAAGAATGATACATCACAATCCATAAATAAAAAATGTTTTTTTTCCCCACATGTGACCCATCCATCAAAATTGCCACGGCCAAAAATTGTATAGACCATGAGAAAAGAAATCTTGTTTTATTTACCAGTAGGGGCATACTAACTAATAATGCACTGCACATGCTAATCTGGGACGACACTTAACGCACATGCATTAAGCCGAGTTTTCCCAGAATAAGGCTAATATCATTTCTAGTTTTGTCTTCCACAATTTTGGAAAGATGAATTCAATTCTTGTACTTTCTTCTGTTGAAAAAGAAAAACAGTTGAGCGTGTTTGTGTATACTATCGAGGATATATTTATCGGACATATGGATGCACAGAGAGAGGGCAAAAACATAGTCCAATCAGGTGTAATACATACAATAGACTATGAATATTGACGTCCGCAAGCTATTTGATGGTGTGAAACAATATAACTGATGGTATTGAGGATAGACTATTGTCTGCTGCTCAGTTGCTTTCCGTTTCTTATGTTTTAAATTACAAAAACAAAAAGAACACAAAAAGAAAACACTTGGGTTTACTGTGAGAATCGGTGTGAAGAAGAGTTGTATCATTTAACTTAAATTAGTTGTAAACCCAAAACAAAATTTAAAACTTAACTGCTACTTAGAATTTTGAATTGGAAAGATCACTCGTCAGCATTCATTTTCTTACTGTTCGTGTTAAAAACCATGTCTTGATAGACAAAATGCTGACCCATTATTTGAATTTCTAAAATAAAGAGGAGCCATTATTGCCTTATACATATGAGCCGCGATCTGGGAAAATAGGGCTTAATGTATATGTGTAAAGTGTTGTCCTTAACAAAAACAAAAAACAAATGACTAAACACATACCGTTACTGCATTATATGACATATTTATCAATTCGGTATTTCTTATGAAACATTTTTATCCCCACACTTTTTGAAAAAAAAGTGGGGATATTGTGGTTATCTCCGCCGTCCGTCCGTCTGTCTGTCTGTCTGTCTGTCTGTCCGTCCGTCCGTCCGTCCTGGCCAATATCTTCTCCTACACTATTAGCACTAGAACCTTGAAACTTACACACATGGTAACTATGAGCATATGTGCGACCCTGCAGTATTTGGAATTTTGATCTGACCCCTGGGTCAAAAGTTATGGGGGTTGGGGTGGGGCCGGGTCAGAAATTATCACTCATTTTTTTAGGTTATTTTACATTTACTTCTTTATTTCTACACCGATTCACTTCAAATTGATACTGGACCTCTCTTATGACAATACGGTCAATCTCAACCATGCATGGCCCCATTCCCAACCCTGGGGCGCCCCGCCCACATAGGCCACACCCACCAAAAATTTCCATTTACTATAATTTTTTCATTTCTACACGGATTCACTTCAAATTGATACTGAACTTCTCTTATGACATTAGGGTCAATCTCAACTATGCATGGCCCCATTACCAACCCTGGGGCGCCCCGCCCACATAGACCACACCCACCCAAAATTGCCTTTACTATAATTTCTTCATTTCTACACCAATTCACTTCAAATTGATACTGAACTTCTCTTATGACAATACGGTCAATCTCAACTATGCATGGCCCCATTACCAACCCTGGGGCGCCCTGCCCACATAGGTCACACCCACCCAAAATTGCCTTTACTATAACTTCTTCATTTCTACACCAATTCACTTCTAATTGATACTGAACTTCTCTATGACAATACGGTCAATCTCGACTATGCATGGCCCCATTACCAACCCTGGGGCACACCTAGGTCAAACATTCGGTGTGGGGATACGCGTCGGCCTCCGCCGCGCCATTTCTAGTTTAGTGATATAATCGTATCAACTTAAATTTAACGTCTGTCAAAATAACATACCTTTATCAAACCGTGTCAAAATGTCTCAAACAAAAATCAATACCCAACGTTTGGAACACAATTTTCTGCTACAAATCTGCATTGAAATTTTGATCTTAATTTAAATATTTAAATGGCTTATATTTAAAACAAGGATATCAGTAAAACTGATGGATGCTCCCCGATGATGCATTGTCGATATATGGGTTAATTGTGTGGAAAAAAAGTGTGACATTGAGAAAATCTATTATTATAAAGAAGTGAAACTCCAGAAGCTGCAGCAGTATTGCATTTCTATCATAAACACTTTCGTGGTCCTTTATTTATGGCATGGAACCAATTGCCAAAAACGGTACAGTACGGCACGAAACGAAACAACATATACACATAGTAGAATACAGCTGGGGTCACCGCCTTGGAACGGTCAGTGCTAAGCACTGGGGGTTTAAACCAGTTATAGAGCGCTCAACCTCACACTTGGCCCAGCAATATTCGTGATACATATAAGTGTAAATAAAATTTAACCTCATAGCATTGCAACTCAAATTAAACAGTAATAAAAGGGAATAAAAACGCATTCAATTTAATTACTATTTAATTACTCAATGGTAGGAAGGCGACCAGAGCAACAGAGTTACAACTTTTTGAGGCACGATGAAATGAAATTGCTAACACGCATCAACTACATCCCTTCTTCTTACAAAAAGATTTAAGACTATATCATCATATAGTTAATATTTCAGATCATCATCGCGCACCTACAGGAAGAAGCAGCAATATTGGGTGTAAAAAGATCCAAATTACTTACTTGATTGTTTATGTGACAGTAATATACTAAAACGCAAATGAAAATGATTGTTATACCTAAAACGAATAACCGTATAGACTGAGGCGATAATTTATCAAAATTAAAAATTATACTAGCAATTATAAAAAAATGAAAGCTGCGTGATATATACACGCGTATATTATTCAAACTAAATAAAAACGAAGCTTAAAAATAAATCGATCAAGAAACTACCATCAGAGAAAAAAATAATAAAGTTGAACGATATACAAATTAGCCTCGGTGACCTTGACCTTGACCCCAGTGACCTCAAACCTCATCACAAGGAAGAGGTCCATGTAAGGTTCCTTAATGCCAACTATGTAAGAGATCGGTAAGATATTGAAGACGTTATTAGAAACTAATAAAAAAGTGTGACGGAAGGAAGTAAGGAAGGACAAACTGGCGACTATATGCCCCCATATATATATGGGGAGCAAAAAAAAAAAAGTTGTCGATCCAAAATGTTGAACAGAAAAGTTTGCCTTAATACATTCATTTTGTCGACAGAGATTATCAGTACAGACATTTGTTGGAGTAAGACCTTTAATTCTTCGAGCGACTACAAACTACTAGCATATATTGAGGTATTCAGCCAAACAAAACCATATTATTTATCAACATGGTGAATGGAGATCCCATGGTAAAGTACCAGTTTCAGAATAACTAATGTAATTATTTATCTCATTTGAAAGGCACAGTCCTAATTTCGAGAGAAGTAAGTTCTTAAATTAAGACCATGACTAAATCTCGAGTTACGAGAATGTAACACCTAATACAGATATACTTAATCCCACTAAGGAGATACTAAATCCTGTAATAAGGGCTGGGTATATTCCTTAAAGTTCTTAGAATCTACTAGTTAGGAAAAATTATATACTAAAAACAAGAAAATGGAATTAAAAAAATAACGATGACGGTTGCACTTATAAGCTGCCATAGTTTTGCGATCCTGTAACAAACGCTTCCAGATATATGATTCCACAAAACGTTTCATAGCTTTCAAGCGTCCGCACAATATGTATATAAACCAAGTCGATAGAAATCTGTGTTTAACATCTTTATGTAAACTAATTCACGCCGTAATTTAATGAGGAGACTCCGGGGTTTATAGTAGACCTATCATCAGTAGTTGAACACGAAACAACTGCTCGGGGTTTGCCGCAGCATGATTAGAACGCTGACAAATGACTTTCTTTATCTATATCCGTCCTGTCTCTGACCTTACTTCATGTAATTTGTTTGATTTTCCTCGCCGTTTTGTTTTCATCAAAAGGTACATGGTCCCTAATCCGAATCCGGTATCTGCTTGCAGTTGTATTTGATTCGACCTGTTTTTATTGGTGTAAAAGCTGACTGCTTTTGTGAATATAAAACATTAACAACAATATGTTTACACAGCAGCGTTGCATCGTTGAATACCCACGTGAATGGTACGGTATTTAGGTAAAAATTACATCCTTCTTTATGACTGTGTCATGGTTCTTGACGGTACTTTCAATTTGTATGTAGACACCTTTTTTATTCTTGATGTAACTTACATCGTTCCTGATGACGAATGTCTTTTTACATTCGGCTTATGGGTATCATCCATGTGTACAGATGCTTTCGTTCTTGTTCGTAAACTGCATTCTGGATATGTGTATGTTGGTTTGTGCAGAGAGACTTATGCAATAGGCGTAGTGCATAATGGAATCAAACATTGATGCTTTTTATAAATTAACTCGATGGCAAGATGTGAGTTTATTCCAAGCACAAGACAAATTACAATCATGCATGATACAATGATGACAATTGACAGTGGTTCCGAAATGCTACGGACGACTACGGAAATTTACGGCGTATAACGGAAATTTTGTGTTATGTCAGAAGTTGCGCCCAGTTGTGTGAAATTAGCCGTGTTGATTTAAGATTCATTAGTTGGTCCTGATTTTGAAAGGTGAAGTAGATTATCTACTTAAGAAGGGAAACATTGCAGCACTATCGTCTTGATATGTAATTTATAACTTACTATGTTCTGTCTATAATATTACTTTTAGATTTAACCCTTTTGTATTTGGGTAAAGAGGGATCAAAATCTCTGTTTCCAAAATAAGACAAATTGGTTCCCACTCAATAACTTGAGTTTGGATTGACTTATTGTGTTGTAACTTTGGGCCATTGTTACTTTAAGTACATACATAGTTTTTGCTCAAACACTTTAGTCCGAAGGTAGATACTGTCCTGACATTGGTTGTGTATGTAGCTTACTTGCAGACCTTGAAAATC
Organism: Dreissena rostriformis; assembly: GCA_007657795.1. Lineage (NCBI taxonomy): Eukaryota > Metazoa > Mollusca > Bivalvia > Myida > Dreissenidae > Dreissena > Dreissena rostriformis. The sequence continues at coordinate 287,784 of VMBQ01000194.1, forward strand.
TCATTTTTGGCATAGTCAAATAATTGTTTTAATTAATGATCTTTCATCTTTGAAGTTACATACACTTCATAACTACTGCAGATGTTTAACTTCAAATATATATTTGCTCTCATTATCAGGTGTATGCCAGAAAACCTAAATTAAACTTTCGAACGCGCTGCCTTTTGACAGCTCTTGTTATATGTTAAATTATTCGTCCTGATGTTACATATTGTGGCTTGATATTTAAAATGCATCAAGTGTTAAATAATGCTGCTCCAGTAGATGTTTAAGTGAATGATGCATCTAAATGTTTAATAATGTTTATTGGTGTTAAAATAATGCTACTACATGTATAATATTGTGGTTTAACGGTTAATAATGTAAACATATGTTATATAATACAGCTAAATTAATAGATGAATAATACAGCTTGATATAAAGTAATACAGCTTGATACATACGTATATAGAAAATTAGTTTGATGTAAAGTAATACAGCTTGATGCAAAGTAATACAGCTTGATGCAAAGTAATACAGCTTGATGCAAAGTAATGACTCCTCCTTTGCCACGACCTTAAATTTTCTTTTTAATTCATACCATTACATATGCTTCATATGGTTTAAACTACATTAATCAGAACTCGTGTCTGTTAATGTGCGATATGTTTTTTTTTGAAGAGATGGCGTTAAATATTGTGGTTACATTTTTAAACAAGTAGCTTTTTTCCTTTCTTCAAAAGAAGTTGATTTGTACCAATGTTTGTGGCAATTATTTGATGTACGCTGCAGAAACATGCTTACCAATCCGTTCCTGAATTTACATATTTCTACTTGGCAGGTCGATAACAATCGCGAACAAGTCGCTATCGCAACTGTTTGTCATCACGAATACAAGATCCTATATAAATTGTCCCACAAAGCATTTAGTTCAAAGCTGCTTTCGCGAGTGCGGCGAAGCGAAATTGTCAGGAGGCGGATGGTTTGCTCATTTCGCAGACTTTAAGACGGCATTTGATTCCATTTAATATTCGAAAAAATATGGCCGTCTGAGTAAGCCTTAATGCGAGCTTCTGTCGCTTGTCTCACAGTTTTGTTGAAAGATCTCACACTTATTTTATGCTTTCCGGTAGTTTACAGAGAAATATCAGTGAATTAAAACTGATGATGCACTGTTTCATACAGTGAAAATTAACATTGAAAATTATTGATAATTTTCATTGTTTCACCATTGTTTCACCGGAACTCTTTTTCTTACAAAATAATTTTGTGTAAGCATAAGATAAAAGAAAATGTGTAAGATCCCGTGGAAGTTTGATTTTAATTCACTCGTGATCATGGAACAAATATATTTTCTATGATCACTCGTGAATTAAAATCGATGTTCGGCATACGTCCCCACGCGGTGTTCGATATGATCTCTCATTGTTGCCAATTTAAATGAGGCTTCGCATAAAATGGTGTTTTATTAGTCTGATCTTGCGATATTAATTGATGATGAAATATGAGCGAGAAAAAATTCCAACTGGTTTCAAAATCGGCGGATTTCTATCGATTTTCCTCAAAAGAATACCGTTCTTGCTTCTACACAGTTGAAACCGAATGTATATACACTTCTATAATCCGTTTCATAATCTTAAAGTAGAATCTAGGATAATAAATACACTCAACTTTCACGTATCTTGACGAAATATTAAACATCTCTTAAAATCCGTCATTTTTGCGCCAGATAAAGTACTTCTCTATGAGATTTTTATCTATCAACTATGCCCATCTCTGAAGTTCTAAAAATATGTCCTTTAAAACAGAATTTCAGTGAGTCACAGCTAGATAGTTCACTTTTAAATACAGGGGTTTTCCTGGCCATTTTGGAAAAAGGAGTCTGGTCAAATAGGGATTTTTGTATCGACAAAGTGGCCCCACAAAGTTGACAGAATTGGGATTTTTTATCAACAAATATTGGCACATCAAACCTTTGTTTTGAATAAACAGCATTTGTTTTAACTTGAGTTAACAGTCTGTTTACACAAAAGCACTATTTTGTTTAACACATTATTTGTTTATTATAATTAATGAAAACAACTATTAACTCGCCTGTTTATTTATCCATTTACGTTAAAATTCTGCATTACAGTTTAATATCTGAGTTAAGTTTTGCAAAATGATCACATTATTTTATCTAATTAAATTTGAATGGCATATAACAATGTGAAGTCCACAACGCTTATCCGAATGTTACTACATGCATGGCGTATAATTAGCTGCTGTGAAAGTGACAACCACAACGTGTATTTCGTGTGTAAGGAAAATTTTTAAAACTGGCATGAAAGGCACGGGCGCATTGTCATATAAAAACCGATATTTCGTCGCTGTATACACCTTCCATGAGGACTGCGTGTAACTCGGGTGCTAATGCCACAATGAAAAGACGTTGCCATGGATGGAACGCGCGCTGTAAGCTGTTTGTGCAAATTAATACTAATGCCATGCGATCGGAGCTATTTTGTTTGCGAATGCAGAATCTGGGGTGTGCTTTGGTTAATTGCAGCAACGGACTTTATTCTTCGGTTTAAATGTCTATTGATAATTTGTAACGACGAGTACCCCAAATATAAAGGCGGCCAATGCCACATCTGCGGCCGTATTAACTACGCCCTTGCTGTAGTTTCTATAATTATGTTTATAAACCATGCAATCGAAATGGACTTTGTGGGTTCCACTTTTGGAAAGAGGTAATATTGACAAACTGGTAATCTGGTTGTCTTGTGTTAAAGCCCCAGCTTTGTCCATTTATCATAATTTTGAGTTTCACGACGTTGTTTAAGATTGTAAAAACTCATGCAGATGTAGTAAAAGGACAATAGTCCGTGTTAAGAATTTCACACATGTGATTTAGCATGCGACGCCAAAGGTCAATTTCTTGTTATATGAACTTAATGCACGAGGGGATCAACCTAATTTTATTAACTAGAACGATAACTGCCGTTTTTGAAATAATCTCGCATGCCGCTTTGTCAGAGAAGATTGGTGGTAGATTAGTTTTGAGAACTGGACTCGCATTAATTCACGCTTTTTTCCTATACAGTTTTACTTGATATCTCATATTATTGTCGAGATATTTCCTTGACAAATTTTAACTTGAAAATTCACAAGGACAATAACTGTGCGATTATAAAAGCCTGAGTAATGGTTCATGTTCAGTGCACTTCCTTTCAATTATATCTACCTATATGAAGTTTAAAGTTATAACCTATTTAAGTTTTCAAGATAAGCCTCAGACAAAAATGGGCATTATAATAGGTTGATAAGTCTTAAATATTGCAAGAAAGGATCTGGAAAAGTTTTAATATAATAAATAAAGGGTACTACTTGTCAAAATGTTGAAGCAAGACTTATTGCTCTTGTTTGTTGAAAATCCCCTTAATACCACTAAAGTCAAGATAAGGAAGTAAGACAAAAATTCAACGCAAATTATGATAATTAAATAAGAACAACTTTGACTTCATGTTTCACCCGCGGACAAGAGCGTTTGAATTAATTGACGGAATCACATTTTTGTATGTTAAACGCTATTTTACATCCCACCGTTGTAAATGTCACGTTACGGTAGTAAAATTCTATCTTCATAAATCAACCCATAGTTCCAATATTTCTCTCTCCTTGGCTTTAATTTACGCTGATATAGGTAAAGTAATAAAATTGTCGCGGGCGTCAAATTTGATTTATGTCGGTTGTGGCGTCGCCAACTTGTAACGTAACGTTATGGACTACCGCCGCGTGTTCAGCGTTTCAAGAGACGATGTTACGTGTATAGGATCTCATATTGCACAGTAAATTAAATTTACAAATGATGTTAGATTTCATCTGCAAATAACCAACTGTTTCAGGATGCGTAGGTATAAACACATACTTTTGATTCTTACATTCTGTGACACCAGTTGTAAAGTGAGCTTATGCAATCTTGCTGACAACATTGTAGATTATTTAAAAGGTTGAAGAATAAAACATGAAATTAAAGTTCAGAAGAAGTAGTACAAACAAAAAGAATCAACAACTTAAGAGATTTGTTTATAAAGAACAAATCAAAATTGGTAGTTCTGCATCAAATACGAGTACCGGTAAACTCGTTTATATTCATGTATTGGTTTGAGACAATACATGGTTGAAATTTAAATCGTATTTAAGACATTTAATTCATGTCGCCAATAACGGGGCACTTTCTTTTTTTCGTGCGATTTATTTATTGAAAATACTTCTTTGAGTTTTAATCGAGTATGAATTCAAACAGTTTTCTTGCTTTTTCACGCTTACTCACTTTTTTATTTAGTCCTGCTATATTTTCAGAAATATAATTGAAATTTGGTAGCAATGTTCTCCAATACCGAACCTTGTTCTACAATAAAGAAACACGTTACTTTATGTTGTGCATAAAGGTCAGGGTCATGTCAAAACATTGAGTTACGCGGTACATGGGTAAAAGCAAAGTAAATGATTAAAATCAAACATATATTGTTTTTTGTTTCATAACTATTACATTTCACAGATCATGGTAGAACGAAAATTTCATTAATAATGAGCAAATCATGCTTTTCACAGCTCATGCAATATACATCATTATGAATGTATGAATGTACAAAGTTATAACTTTCAAATAAACAGATCAGAGCTCAAAGACATTAATAATTACTCCAATTTTTGGAATATTATCAATGACGTGTGTAATGTGTTTATTATTATTCAAAATGTCAAATGCTGTACCATCAATTTGCATTGACTCGAAACACCAACAGCTATTCATAAAAAAAAATGTTTTACAATTAGTTTTTATGATTATATAAACAATAATATGACAATATCCACAAACCATTCAAATTTAGACTGTATATTTGTATATAGTTATTCACTGTATCTTATTTGTTTGAAGTGAAACTCCAAATATAATTACTAAAAAGTAAATGAAATAACAATGTCCCACATAAAAACTCTAATGGTACTTCAGAATTATTCCCTTTTTTTAAATATTATATGTGTCTACATGCGGAACAGTAAAATAAAAAAATAAAAAAATGAAATGCCTTTTTTGACGGTTCAATACAATATTGAGTCAACCGCTAAAAAATCACATTGAGTTGAACCGCTATTGGAAACGGACGGTCTATCTGATTTCAAAGCGAGTTCTCGCAATAGAAAAACATTGCTGAAAAACAAATTTATTGAATCCAGACTGGCTATACGTCCGTGCTATATTCGTTTTTACGTTGATTCTTTTGTATAAATATCAGATTTGCGTCTTTAACCTTAGTAAGACTTATACAAATCGGTGTTTACGATTGAATGCTTGAATCTGTCATTCAAGCGTAAGAGGATACGACACATTGTTGAATATATATTTAATGACCTATGGAGTTTTTGACGCTCGGATAAAATGTTGACACAATGACATACTCTTATTTTTAATAAGAAAGCGTTAAGAAAAATATGAATCATTGGCCATTATTTTGTTTCGTTTTTGGTGAATTTCCACAATTGGCGACTTGAATGTACTCGCTTTACTTATTGTTCAATTGAAATGAGAACTATATTTTACCGTGCTCGGGTTCGTTACTTCTGTTTTTGTATTGTCCATAAGCCTGCCTGGATAGTCACAAAATTCCATTCACAACCGAAATGTAATGTATTCTGATCGCATCTTAACCATGGCTACTGATATTTGTTTCATAATATCATACTTACATAACCCATAATTATCTGTAATATACATGTTGAAATACGTTCTCAAAATAGAAAACTAATCTTAAAACGAAGAAAGACTCTACTGCATATTTAAAATGTAGATTGGAAATACAAATAGATCTATTTAATGCACTGAATTGGACATAGGTCAGAATTCATCAGAATCTGTGTATTATGCATTTTAAAGGGACATGTTTACAGATTTTCAAAATAACACTATTTAAACAGATTCAAAAACAAAAAAACACTGTACACAAGGAGCGAAATAACACCAATGGCGTAGACAAACGTGACACGATGGAATAATTTGAAAGTATTCTATTTTTTGTAGTTGTTAAAATTTGTTACAAAACGTGGATCACTAATATCAAATATAAAAAGCATGAAAAGATAAGTCCGAAAGGCCGATTGGTTTAGACGACACTTTCCATTTATTTATGAAAAATATATATATTTGTTCTATTATAGTGGAGCTTTACAGCTCCGTGGTTATAATCTAGCATTCAAAGGAATTTACGAACACACTTCAAAAATACCCCAACCTGTGAACATGTCCCATAAGCACTGATAAGGAACAGACAGTACTTCGATTTATCACTCCACACAAAACCTTCTTCTTGAGTAAAACCAGTAATCGCACAACACTGTGCCATTTTTTTTTCTCAAATCGATTGACCTCGTTATTACGGTGATTTAGTAACTAAATCCTCGAGACTATGGTCGTCGGATAAACTGGAAGTGTCTTTGTCACTCCTGGAACTGTCCGTTGGAGATTGGGAGTGGTTTGGGTTGTCGCCCTTGTGTTGGAAACTAAATGGCCATGTCTGGAAAATATAATNAACAATAATAATAATACTTATTATTATTATTATTATATTATTATAATAATAGAGGTATTTTAATAATGTCTTGGTTAATGAAATGAATGAACGGACGTACACACGTATGTAACTAAATGAATGAATGAGTTAATAAATGAATGAATGAAATAGCCGTTCGAACGATGGGGCGTGTCAAAGAGTTATTGATGGGATATGCCATCATTTACCGGAAACACTTTCTGTTCTCAGTCCTAAAATGTTGTGTATTATTTTGTTATACGTTTCATACTATTGTAAATCTATTAAACATGGTTGTTTCTTTATTTCTTAAGACATTTGCAATATTTTTAAAACAAACAACACTTAAAACGTTCTCAAAAGTCTTGAAAGTCCATGAAAAAAACGACCAAAACATACCGTTATTTCATACTTTAGCAAATACACCAGAGCATTCGTAATCATTGAAAGAATTCGATAAAGGCAGTATATGCAAGTAATATATCGTTTTCGATAAAATCTTCGAGAATCGAAAATCGAAAATCGAAAAAATGATGAGATACAGGTGAGGTACAGGTATATAATACCCCGTTTATATGTGACACAAGTTATCTTCTATCACGAAAGACCAAAGTGTTACTCATTGGGTATAATCCTTCTAAATCAAAGATTTGGAAATCTGAATGCAAAAATTATGTTTTCGCGACACAAGTTCAGTCGGCGGATTTCAATATCGGGGCCAGATGCACAGATAAGCCGCCGCTTAATTTTCCAATTCACAAATTTATGCGTTATTATGTCAGTTTACACGCATGAATATTGTCTTGTGTGGCATTTCGTGGTCGGAAGATAAATCGAAAACCATGATTTTGTTCTTGAATGTTTATATTTCATACCTTAATGTGTTAACAGACACACATATGCAATTAATTTCAAATTCTGGAGATTTCAATCGAGGCTGAGTGGTTGAAAAGGTAAAAAAATATCTCCCAGATTTTGATAAATGCTTAGATTTTAAGTGCATATACACAAACAACAAAGCATTACAGCGAGCATTGCTGTAACAGGCATTCCCTGGATCTTTATTCTGGGATTATATTAAGGTACGCACTGCCGCAAATAATGAAAATGTCATTGACGTTAATAATGCGAAAATGGATTATTTTTGTTTAAATATATGACCTGTACATTTTTTGGTTTTACTAATAGCCTTGACGTGTGACGATGACTTTAATACATCCAATTCATTGTTACGCAAGGGAATTGAACTAGACAACACGTAACTGTCTATATAATGGTTTTATCCTCCAGCTAATGACCTTGTGGTTTGTACAAAAACGAATTATTTTCAAATGTGCGACCTATATCACATACATGCATATTGTTAATGAACTGAATAGCCAGACTGCTTGCATTGTTGCTGTATGTTTTTAAGTGTTGCAGGATATTGTGATTCTCATTGCAGAACGACTTTCAGATATGACCTTGACCTTTTTTAAGTATATTCACCTCTGTTCGTTAATTTAACCTTGAAATTGTAACGTTGAGTTATTATTATATAAGCTAAGCAATAAGCTAGTGATCGTTCTTTAAGAAACGCCATTTAATCTAGGTATGCGACCTTGAGTTAAGAAAGTATTAACTATTGAATTACATCCCATTGTGTTAATGACCTTTGACATTATAAAAAGTAAAAACATATATATCTAGGCATAATAGTAAACACTGTTGATGGTCACCGTAGTTTTGTTAAATTTAGACTTGACTTTTACCCAAAACTCTGAACACATTAGAACGGGTCGTTGTAATATGTACTAAAGTAATTTAGCTGTATGACAAATGAAATACCGTAAAATATTACGATACTATAATAATAATGAAGTTTTGTGATATGTGTGCTATAACAATGAAGTTGTATGACTTCAGTACTGTAATAATGTCGCTGTATGACAGATATACTGTAGTTATGACGTTACATGTCGTAGAATTACATATTAATTATAGTAATGACTTTGTTTGACTAAGATGCTGTAGTAATAACGTTGTATGACACTGATACTCTGGTAATGACGTTATGACATACGTACTTTAGTTATGACGTTGTATGATATATGTTATATAGGACTTACGTTTTATGATTAAAATTCTGTACTTATTACGTTGTATGACATATGCACTATAGTATTGACGTTGTTTGAATAAGATAATGTTGTAATGACATTGTATAACATACATACTATAGTATTGACGTTGTCAGACGTAGATACTGTAGTAACGACGTGAGTATGACAACTGTACTATAATATCAACCCTGTATGACGTAGACACTGTAGCAATGACGTTGTATTACATTTATACTATAGTAATGACGTTGTACGACGTAAATCTGAAGTAATATCGTTATGATATAAGTACTATAGTATTGACGTTGTATGACTTTGACGCTGTAGCTACGATTGTTGTATGACATATATACTTTAGTTTCGACCGTGTATGACTAAGAGACTGTAGTAATGACGTATATCACATATGTTCTATTGTCATGACGTTGTATTACCTATTTTCTATAGTAATAACGTTGTATAACAAATGTACTATATTAATGACGTTGTATCTTATATGTACTATAGTAATGACGTGTTATTACATGTTCGCTATAGTATTGACGTTGTATGACGTACATACTGTAGTAATGACGTTGTATTACATATGTATTATAGTAATGACATTGTATTACAATTGTCGATTAGTATTGACATTGCATTACATTTGTACAAGTATATTGACGTTATATGACGTAGATAATCTGGTAATGAAGTTGTTTGGCATATGTACTATAATATCGACATTAGAGACTGTAGTTATAACGTTGTTTTAAATATGTTCTATAGTAATGACGTTGTTTTACATTATGTTTTATAGTTATGACGTTGTATGACGCAGATACTGTAGTAATGACCTGATGGCATAAGTACTATAATATCAACCTTGTATGACTTGGATACTGTATTAATGAAGGTGTATCCCATATGTACTATAGTAATGACGTTGTCATTATAAAATTGATGAAGGGCTTGTGGAAATCATTCAAGAACTCTACGGAAACACTAGCAGCGCAGAACTTCTCAAAAGACAGCAGGGGGGCTTCTTCATGACATCAGTGTACGTCCGTCAGGGATGTCTGCTCTCTCCCGTCCTGGTCAACATTTTCTTTGAGAAGATAACGCAGAATACTCTCCATGACCACCACACCTCTATCGTCATCAGTGGAAGACCCATCTCCAACTTGAGATTCGCTCGCTGATGACATTGACCTCGTGGATGGCACCAGCAGTGAACTTCAAGATCTCACAAACAGACTCTATGAAAGAGCAGGAGCATACGGCATGGGGGTCAGCACGGAGAAGTCATATCATGGTGAACAGCAAGACCAACACCAGTGCAGACATCCCAAATGAACACGTGTTGGTCCACAACCGTCCCTACTGGCGACCGTCAAACGACAAACGCTGGCTTGGTTTGGACATTTCACCAGCACGACTCTCTGTGCAAGACTGTTCTCCAGGGCACGCTAGAGGGAGGTAGACGTCGAGGCCGTCAGAGAAAAAACTGGATGGACAATATAAAAGAGTGGAAATCCTTTCCATGGATGAATTACCTTTAGCAGCACACAACAGACCTGACTGGAGGAGGATTTCTGTATCGTCGTCCCTCATTTCCCACCAACTGCCAAACCGGTCAATTGATTGATGATTATGATTATGATGATGATGATGATGATGATGATGATGATGATGATGATGATGATGATGATGATGATGATGATGATGATGAATGATGATGATGAATGATGATGATGATGATGACGAATGATGATGATGAATGACGTTTTATTACATATGTATTATAGAAGTAACGTTATTTTATATATGTTCTATAGTATTGACGTTGTATTACATATGTACTATAGTACTTACGTTGTATGACATGTGTACTATAGTAATGACGTTGTATTTCACATGTACTATATAAATGACGTTGTATAACATAATTATGTAATATTGAAATGACGTTGTATTATATATGTACTATAGTAATAGCGTTGTATTACATTTGTACTATAGTATTGACGTTGTATTACATATGTAGCATAGTCTTGACGTTGTATTGCATTTGTTCTGTGGTAATGACGTTGTATTACATATTTATCCTATGGCTAAATGATTTATTAGAACAAATAACGACTCAGTGAATAAAGATAAGATATTTAACATCTTGCTTTATTCAACACCTGCTATGGCTCTTCTTTTGGTTGCCTTTCACTGTATATAAATGAAAGCGATGAGTAATAAATATAATGCAGCGTTTCTTTTAAATTGGTTAAGCTAAAGATAAACAAATCCTGGATCCAACGCGGGATTGAACTAGGGCCTCCCGCGTTATAACCAGACACTCTTACCATGACGCTTGCACGATTGCGAAACTGTTGGAAAAGACCTTATGTTACTACATAGCTGACGAAATAACTTGATTGCGTCATTCAGGTCAAGTCTGTGTGTTTACGATGTATTATTATAATACAATGGGAATAACAGTGTTGGAATATATTACTCGAATAAAACCGGTGAGACTGCATTTTCGATTTCTAAATATCGAATGTACTCAAATAGCGCGATGTTTTGTTGAACAATTGACGGATTAAGAAAAGTGTCAATGAATTGTTCTTTAAATGTTCGAAGGGAATTGATGTTGAATTAAAAGGGTAATTTCTTTGATGAATAGGTCGTTCCTTTGTCAGTCGATCAACGAATGTCTATCCGCAAAGAATTGCCTGCTTACACCAAGCGCTTTAAAATGGAAAAGATGGATGGCGATAAAAAAATGTATATTGTATGGTGTGTGCAGAATATTATCTCGTCATGGGAGAAAACAAAACTTGACGAACATAGACATTGTAAATTTGGTGAGTAGAACAAGAACCAGTTGACAAGAACCTGTTTTTGCTATTTTGCAGTGGTGAAAAAATAATTTTAGTTTGAACAAAACCGTCTGTGTTCATCTTGAACTTGTAACATTTGGAATGCTGATTAAATTTGAATCCTGGCCAATAGCGATATTTTGTCTTGTTACTCTGCTTTTGTGTGGAATGCTTAAGGACTATTTCGAATGTCGTACACGGGAAAGATCACACACAGTTTTAATATAAGTAAGCAAGGTTAGATTGAGTTAATTTAATCTGTGTTTGCTTTTGTTTTTAGCAATAAAAGACTACTATTTTGATTGCATTAGGAATAAATTAAATATACAAAATACTGTAGAATAAATATAATACTATGTTAGTGTGATTGTGAACTTGAGTTCATCCGACTCGTCTCAGAAATGTTTTTACGTCTCGGCAATGTCTGGCTATGTAAACCTTGCTTCAACTCGTCGGATATATTCAAGTACACCATCACACTAACATAGTAGTGTATAAATACAAGAGTAATGACGATGTATTACATATGAACTATAGTAATGACGTTGTAGTACATATGAACTATATTTATGGCGTTGTTGTATATGTGTACAATAGTATTGACGTTGTATAACATGTGTACTATTGTAATAACGTTGTATTATATCTGTACTTTAGTTTTGATGTTGTATGACGCAGATACTGTAGTAATAGCGTTTTTTGGCATATTTACTGTTGTTAGGAAGTTATAAGACATAGGTTATGTAGTCAAACGTAACAAGGCTACGATTTACTGCACGTGTCATGGTTTATATTCATATTGCGTTGTATAACAAAGATGCTATTACGTTTTTTTTTATTTACTAGGTACTAAAGAACTGATTGTTTATGACAAAAAATGACGTTCAATGGCAAATATTATATAGTTATGACAACGGTTTAATAGTTGAAACATTATTTTACACATGTTATAAGTTAATAACGATATTTCAATGACTTGGCATCAATATGAACTATCGTTATTGCGTTTAATTACACACGTATTGATTCGCATTTATAAAATATATTATAACAATATTTGTTTACAAATGTGTAAGTACAGAAATTTAAAGGACACACTAAAACGCGAGAAGTGTTTTGATAAACTAAGCGTTCTATAAACAGCACGTGCGCATATTTCCTTACCATTTCGGTGTTTGCATACCTTTACTTTGCGTAAATATTTGAATGAATTAGCGTTCCGCTTATACAGTGGCCACGTGTATGTTTATAAATTCTTTCAGGGGTGCAAAATGCTTGTTTATACTGCGGGATATAAAATGTTTCCATGTGAATGAGGGATTTACGGTGGCTTAGTGTATCGGCCTTGGTGTGAAAGATGTGTGCTTCATGTTACAATACTAGCAAATATTCTTCAGATACGTATAGGTAGGTAGGAAGGATTTTTCTGTATAGAGTTTACTTTTATCGAGAATAATAAACTTAAATATGCTCAAACTGAATGAATAGTGTTTTCAAATATTACTTTGATGTCCTGTAAAATGTAGCAAACGGGTGATGTCAAAACATGTCATGTTTGAAAAAAAAAGAAATCCTTTTATACAAAATTCAATTACAGACACAACAACAAAAAACATATCAGACAAACTAAAATGGTCAAATGGCAGGTCATTTAAGTGTAGGTCGTTTTACCCTGTAAACACGTATTTGTTCGCCTGTGAGGTTTGCAGGAACCTGGAGCATCAACTAAGCAAAATGATGTTTGCAATGGAGGATCATTATCCATTTAAACATAATGTTTGATGGAGGAAATATTTATTTTATATTCCAATCGACTACACTTAAATTATATAGCCTTAACAATGAGTGTTGCTTTGACAAGTAAATTATTAATACCCACTTTTTAAATGCAAATTTCTCACTTCATGTTTGAATTTTGTCGTAACATCAATCGAATTTAATCAAATCGATCAACATGCCATGATTTAAAAATAATAATTATAATATTATTAGATATACCTTTTGCAATAGCTAGTATTTCTTCGAGACGGTGAACACCATGTTTTTATATCTTCATTTTTTTATATTTAATATATTTAAAATATAAATACAACCTTATTGGAATGAATAAACTCAAGGTATTATAATCCTGTCATATCATAATAATAACAATAAAAAAAAATCTTATAAATGCTTGATTAAAACTGGGATCACAGCCTTGGAAAGGTCAATGCATAACATTGGGGGTTTAAACCGGTTTGAGGGCTAGCCGAACCTCACACTTGGACCAGACCTAATCACAACCCAAACGCGCGTCTAAAACGATCTCACTCAAATGTACCTATGCAGACAAAAAACAGGAAACATGAATTCCAAAACGTGAAGCATCGGGCGAATATTAATTTTAGTGTACTTGTTTCGTAAGTGTCGAATATATTAAAACGATTATGTGATAGGTTTTTGAGATATTGCGGTAGTACACAAATCAATATGATACAACTATACAGGATATTTAACTATCAAGTCAGCGATGTATCTACAGAAAATTGTCAGGCAAACTAGGTGTAAGAAAAAGCGTAAATTTGTTTCATCCACTTAAAAAGAGCACTACTGCTTAAAGCCAATTAGGACTTAAATATGACAACTTGAAGATATATACGTTAGCATTAACGAGATTCCTAAATATCAAACCAATTAAAACTTATAACGACTGGCATGGTTTTACAATTTAAGATAAAAATGTCAAGTTATCAGGTTCTCTCACATTCAAAAATTTAGGCGAACAAAATGTTTGTTTCCACTAACCCGACCGACGTATTTGTTTTTGTACTGACCCTATTTTTTCCGCAGTTTTCCGGGTTGAGTTTTTTTATCATTAAGCAACATTTAAATAAATATTAAGTTCGCGATCATTTTTCCAACATTTGATCGTATTCGTTAAATTCATTTTAAAATAAATACAAATACCTTAAGAAAAATGTTTAATAGACATTTGGAAAATTTATTTATGCATGCTATTGCATATTCGTATTATTTAAATAGGAAATTGTTTAAAATAAATAAAGAAAAAAACAAGTTAAGACAATCTGGCGAATGTGTATAAATAAACAACACTTGTTAAGCCTTACCCTTACGTTGATCGTTATATTCATCTCAAATGTCATTACCTATCTTGATAAGTTGTCTTAATTTCAAAATGTTGGTGGGCATAACAAAACCTGATATATTGCAAGAGCATACGAATACAATAATTGACATTTGACCTTCCATTTAAGAATGTGTTAAGAAACATTTATAGCTTCTAAAGTCGTTCGGGGTTTTCTTGACAGTTCAAGATTTATAAGGCCATACCCAAGATTAAAATGACAATTTTATAGTCAATGTTCGTCGGGAAACTTACATAAATTACAATTATTTTATTAAATTGCAATGTCAAGAGAGTAAGTTTCATTCACTGGTTCATTTAACGAGGAATTATTGTCATGCGATTCATGTCATATCGAATACAATCGGTCACGTGGCCCGTACAACAGTATGACAGTATTGTCCACTTGACCGATATCTAGTAGTATTTAGCTGGACTCGTAAAATGTCAGTAGAATAACATTGGCTACGTGGCAAATGACTCGCAAAAAGAACGTTTTGCTATTTGTAAAGGCAGTATTTATGAGTATTTGTCATTGCAGGCATTGTCTCTAAAGTCACCCCTTTAAGCAATTTTCAAATGCCTTATTTCCAGTCGTGGGTATTCTGAAGCACGTTACAAGGTTTTAATCCAAATTATATTTAGAGTTTTACATATACATACGCAAATTGATCAACTCTTGGTCATTAACAATGTACACCTATGTGATATAGGCCACACATCTGAAAGTCATTCATTTTCGTACCTTCCACAAGGTCCGTAGCCGGAAAATAAAGCGATTATACAGTCAGTTACGTGTTGCCTATTTCAATTCACTTGTTTTTAAATCAATTGAATTCATAAAAGGCATCGTCACACGTCACGGTTATTAGTAAAACCAAAACAGGTAAAGGTCATATGTTTAAACAATTCAATTTTCGCATTATTTACGTCAATGTCATCTTCATTATTTACGACAGTGCGTACCTAAATATTATCCCACAGGGCAGGTGTGTGACAGTAATGCTCGCTTTGAGGCTTTGTTGTTTGTGTTAATCCACTTAAAATCTAAGCATTTATCAAAATCTGGAAGATATTTTTTGCCTTTTGCCTTTTCCACCACTCAGCCTGTATTGTAATCTCCAGAATTTGAAATTAATTGCATATTTATGTCTTTTAACACATTTAAGTATGAAATATAAACATTCAAGAACAAAATTATGGTTTTCGATTAATCTCTCGACCAAGAAATGCCACACAAGACAACATTAATGTGTGTATACTGACAAAATAACGCATAAATTTGTGAATTCCTGGAAAATTAAACGGCGTCTTATCTGTGTATCTGGCCCCAATATTGAAATCCGCTGACTGACATTGTGTCGCGAAAACATAATTTTTGCATTCCGGTTTCCAAATCTTTGATTTGGACGGATTATACCCAAGGAGATACACTTCGGGCTTTCGTGATGTAAAAGAACTTGTGTCACATATAAACGGTGTTTTGTATACCTGTACCTCACCTGTATATCAACATTTTTCAGAATCTCGAAGATTTAATCGAACACGGTATACTACTTGCCTTTACTGCCTTTATCGAATTCTTTCAAAGATTGCGACTGTGCTGGCGTATTTATTGGTCGTTATTTTTTTTATGGAATTTAAGATTTAAGAGAACTTTTACAGTGTTTTTGACTAAACATTTTCCACATGTCTAAAGAAAGAAAGAAACAAACATGTTTTCTAGATTTTAAGTGGTATGAAAAGTATAACCAAATAATACACAAAATTTAAGGACGGAAAAAAGAAAATGTGTGCGGTAAATGATGGCATATAACACCAATAACTCTTTGACACGTCCTATCGTTTGAACGTCCAAAAACGTTTGTTTTCTTTGAAAACATCATGCGCGTTTAAATAGCGGTAAATCACTACAAACGTGAGTTTCGGTAGCTAAATGAATATATCATTTAAATAAGAACAATGTTGCCACGGTGTTTTTGTTTGGTTCTAATTGAGCTCTGACGTACATATTTATTTATTGTATCATTAATTTATATTTATATTTATATTTATATTTATATTTATATTTATATTTATATTTATATTTATATTTATATTTATATTTCATTTATTTATCCATTCATTCATTCATTCATTCATTCATTCATTTTATTTATTTATATACTTTTTTCGTCCGTATATTCATTTAATTTGTATCAAGAAATAATTTTTAAAAGTCTGTGTATAATACCTCTGCGTAAAGAGTATGCCATTAAAGCTAACATTTTATACATTTACATGTTCCACAAATCAAACTGTCCTAAACAAAGTTGCGAAACGATGAAGCAGTTTTATGAAATAACGAAACAAAATAAGTAAATGGTCAAAACACAAATTGACATACAATTCTTGGAGTTGTTAGTTTGCCGGAAGATTGTTTTCGATGAGTGAAATGCACACAGATCGTATAGACCTGAGTCATGTAAAGCACAATCCTACGTATGTCAGTTTCTGCACATTAAATGCTTAGCACGAGTGTTATGCCCCAGTCATTTCAATTATATCCCGACTATGTTCTGCATCCACATTTGTATCTAATGATCCTCAACACGATTTTTCTGGTAAAATGTTGTTCTTTATTATGCTCAACTCAATTGGTCTGTTCACTGTTATGTTTTAATATGATAAACAGGATTGGTTTGTTCACATTTTTGTTTTATTATGCTCAACTCGATTGATTTCTTCACATTTAAATTTTATTATGCTTACACCGCATTTAAGCTCTAAATAGGTCACATTATCCGTACCCAAATCCCATATCATACAGAAGTAAATTCAGGGCAACAATTGTTTTGTGCGGCTTAACGTGTATTTTTTTAATTGAGTCAATGGAAAACTAAAAATACAATGATCTATTAAAAATATTCGTATATTTATTCATATCAATAAATTTAATATCCTTTTTTCTCTTTGAAACTGAAGACATTTTTACCAGTCAGACTCTGTAAGGACATTGCTAGTTTAAATGTTAATACGTTTGAAACTCATATCAAAAGAATTTGAACTGATACAGTTGTTTAATATTAATTATATTACTTTTCCAAACTCGTATAAGTAATTGTTACTAGAAAATCTGGTCTTAATTGAATACAAAGTCGTCTTGGAAATTATGAGTACATTTCGCAATTGCTGCTTTTATTTTACTTGACTGTTGTTGTTTTTTTGTGACGAAAATTATGGTAAGGAGAACAGTAAAACGAAAGATCGAAGAACGCTGGCCTGCAATATAACAAAATTTACAAGAAAAGAAGCACCTATAAATATAAATAAAGAAACACAGCGAAAAGCATCATGATATTGTTCTCGGCAGCGAATCTAAATTTTGGATTGAATGTAAGCATAAAACGAGGTAGCGGAACGCATCTAAATGAAGTAACCACCTGATTGGCACGTTTGGCTGGCAATACGGTCAAGTGTATATGTCAGCGCTCAATCAGGAATTGACATGTTACTCATGTGCTCATGGCACTTTTTACATAAACAGCAATGGAAAACGGGACGAGCCCGGTTAGGAAGCCTAACATCTAAAGCTATGCATCATCATGAACAGCTTATGTTGTACACAATTTACAAACTTGCAACTGACAAGAAAACGTTTTATATTTGTTTATCAAGGTAATAATGTTATTAAATATTACAAACTTCATCAAATGAGACTTGAATTGTGAAAAGAATGAGATCACTGTACAAACAATCTGAAAAACATTTATGGGAAAAAAGGTCCTGCAGCAAAAATTGGGCATTTTTAGTTATCAAAAAGTGGAGCATGTGTGTCCTTAGCATCGGTCCTCTTAATAAGTACATCTAAATATTCAAATGTAGTGAAAAGATTAAAAAAAAACTCACATGTTTTATATGTCAATCTATAATTCTTGGACATAACAACAAAACATGCATTGAAATCGGCGATGTTTTGACAAAATACTTGCTAGACTTAGCTCCCTGTCGTTATCTGCATCATGTACAATGTTTTTATAATATCGGCCCTTCTGATTGGTTTCTAAGGTTTGTAACTATGCTCATGTGCTTGTTCCATAAATAGTGTGTAAGTGGAAAAACGAGACTATTGCTTATGTTGTTCTGAAAATATGTTTACATTTTTTACACAAATAAGCGGCTTATAAAACATTTGATAAACCTTCTAATAAACCATAAACTAACACAATCATGTGTCACGTAATTTAAAAATCATAGCATTACCTGAAGTAAACATGACTTACTTTCCAATGAAAAAACGGAAATCGTGAAAATGATCATCTTAATGGTCATAACTTAACATTAAATAAATTAAAACTTCTAAAAATTTAAAAACATTAACTGTCTTGCACTTTTTTAGGGTTTTGTCAAGTGGACTCATTACAGTCAAGATACAATGAGGAGGATAGAAGTCAATCGAACAATTACACGATGTTTTATTCATTGTAGTATATCTATCACAGAGACATCTTCAAAATTGTTTCCAAAAGCTTACAATTAATGAGGCCTAAACGGTTTATCAAATCTCACCATAATTCGCGTTTATCGGCTCGCGTCTATTGCTTCAGACAACATTGATGTCGTCAATCATATGGTCTGCCGTTTATCAAACTAGGATGCCGTAAATAAGTTTATTATGTGTTGCAAATGACGTTTTAATTTCGTGAAACGGGAAATCAGACAATGTATCATGTTTAACCCAAACACTGCATGAGGGTCTGTAAAAAATTAGATAATTGAAAGATGATAATAACTTATTCTCCCTTTTTTGTTATCGTGTGTGTTATACAAATAATTGCCAGATAAAGACTCCAAAAAAGAGATACGTATGGAAAATGATAGTGGGCTCGACTTAACAACTTGTAGAGACATAATTATTTCAATATATGAAATTGACTAAAGACTTCTTAATTTTCCGAAGTTCTTAATACTTTACGTAAGCGATTCACCAGCTTTAAAAAATTTCAACGAAAACATAAAATTATTGTTTCATTATTATTTGTTATTTTGTTTATCGATACACACTTATTTTGGTCTTTTCCTGTGCTACCGAGTTTACCGAGTTTTAAATTTATAAAATCCTCAATCTGTATACAAGTTCGATTTAAAGCAAACTTGTGCTCATTTGACAGTAACATGTTCGCAAATGTGTTATGTCAAAATGACCTCAAATAAAAAGTTAGTGCAAAGTCTTCTGTATTTTAATTATATACATCATCATTTTAATAACTACACACTTCGAGCTCTCCGATATTGGAAGATGTGTTTCTGTTTTGAACACGGACACCAGTTTTGCCATTTGTGCCTGTCTGTGACCGAATCAGGTCCTTTAAAGGGTATATTCAACACAAAAACGGGTTAACGAAAATATCTTCATTAATTAGCAATCTATCTCGTGGTCATTATCTAGACACGCTTAAAATAAGGAATGAACATTAGAAATACTATTGACACTACAAATTAAAAGATATCAAAAAAGAACAAAAAGCGGAAGACAAATAACACGGAAATGGAAAATGAAAAAGATGAGTAGATTGATCGGCTGGAAATCTGTTTCATCCAAAAGTTGAAGCAACTGTCAGTTTAATTACGGTTGATCATCAGGGATTTTCAAAATAATTTAAGATAAGTTATAGGATGTTCATTTAATACAAAATAATCGAACATAATTTTAAGTGTCCGTTTTCCCATATTTCAGAAATTAAATAATAATGTAGCCCTATATGAAGACGCTACATAACCATAGAGTCATAATAAAAGCTGCAAATTTCGTTTCGTTTATTTAAAATCCTTTGCTGAACTTTATAGCATTATAATATCTAACTGAATTGTTTGAAATGGTTCCTAAATCCGTGATACCGTATCTTTGTTCGCTTAAACAATACATGATTCGGAAAGTAAGTGTTTATCGTGTTATTCATAAAATCCATTTCTGATTCCAATTTTCTCTGTTAAACTGCTACTGATAATCACGTTTGCCATACAATTCAAAGGTTTAGAAATCGATCCAATCGCGTTATAAAATACTTTAATATGATACTAGCTCATCTTCCATGGAGTAAAAAACAACACCGTTGTAAAACTTCTCATCAAAAATACAGAAAGTAGTTCCAAACCTTACCACAACGTTGTAAATAAAAGTTCTCAGTAAAAAACATTTAGAATCGAAATATGTTTTGCATTTTTGTTATTTATATCGGTCTATAATCAACTCTGTGTCGTTATGATGTTGCATTATCGCTTATATAAAATCATGTAGGATAACAACTCCTTGTTTAATTCCTACGCATCGGATATCGAAATTCGTATTTATAAACTGATACCAACCGATAGGTCGAAGCGTTTTTCTGGATAATATTCATAGTTTGTCAATGCGATTTTTAGAATAGCAAATGCAGGCTTTCGAGGTTACAAATAATGGCATTGACACTAATTTTGATGATTGAGATGATGAGTAGGTTGATAGCGCTATAAACTTCCTTTGACATATTTCATATTTATTTCTATCCGTTTTTTTTCCCACCAAACCGACCCTCATTTTGTGTGCCTTATTGGTTTTCCAGTTTGAATGTTCAATCATTTTTGCTAAATTCTCTAAAATAAGTATTACAGTTGCGATCATTTTTGCTACATTCAAGATCGCCCTGGCGTAGTGGATATGGTGTCCGCCTAGCGATCAGAAGGTCACGAGTTCGAACCCCACTGGGAGCGTTCCTTTCCTAAGGCTTTCGATGCAATCGAGCTAAAATAAATAGGTTTAAACTAATTAATCATATTTGCTAAATTGAGTGTACCGTTGGCAATAAAATAACCTTAAGAAAGAATGTTAAATAGAGATTGGAAAGATATCTGCATGTCATTGCATATTCTTGTCCAATTCTTTACAAAAAGTTAAGCCGACCTATATACCCGATCGTATTTGGCGATGTTAGTGGAAGCAAATGACTTTTAGGTCGGTCTACATCATCAACATTTTGGAAAATAGGAAAGTCGTAATGCAGTGGATCATCTTAATTGGGAATAGCGTAACATATGCAGAAGCACATGTTGCACAAGCAGCAACAAAGAAGGAGTAGTAGTGGCGCTATTTGTATAACCAGTACCAACATCAAAAACCACTAGCAACAAGACCTGAGCAGCAATAGCAGCAACACAGAAGAAATAGTAGTAGCGTTATAAGTATCACCAGTATTAACATCAGAAACCACAAGTAACAAGACCAGCAGCAACAGTAGCTACATAGAAGGAGTAGTATTAGTATCAGTAGCATCACCACAAACCACAAGCAACAAGGCAAACGGCATCATTATTGTCATTATCATCATAATCAGCAGCAGCAACAGTAGTTGTAATATTTCTAGCATAATCGCAAAAAGAAAAAGGGCCGTTAACGGGTTTTAAGGCGCCAGTAAGCGCGCTTCCTTATTACAACGTACATGTCGAAGAATCTGTTTAATCTCCAACAAGCGTCTAAGCTATGCCTAAACCAAGCGTCTACTCGATCAAGATGGGTAAACAAGATAAATGGGGGATTAATGGCAATTTTGCTGCCAGTTTGAATATTAAAGCGATATTTTCATGTAAACAATTTGTAGAATCTCGGCGATTAGCTACTGATAAAGCATCGAGAACACAGGCCTCTGAAGACCACCTATCAGAATGTCCATCACTCCGGGGGATCGGTTTTCTAAATTATTCGTGCATGTGATGTTAGACCTAGCATCAAATCATTAAACTGCAGATTTCATCGCGTTTCGATTTTACTTCTTTTATTTTCACCTTAGTGTTCTATGACAACTTTGTTCCTGCTTCAAAACTTAATCCTTTATGTTCATGTTGCCAAAGTGTTCATTAAAAAACAGTTTCAGTATATCATGAAACTTACTTCCTCGAGAACAACATCTAAAATCTTGCGTAAAGCATAATTATTGTGTATTAATGTATAAGAGGTATACTATTACCGGTATAGTTTATAAACTCTAACGTTCAGAGGCTTAAACATGTTTGAATAAAAAATCTGACGTATTTAAAATACAAAAATACACTTTCTCTTTAATATTAACATGACCAGTACCGGTAAATATAAGAGATTTTTTTCTTGATAATGATTTATACTTTACTATATCCAGGTAAAACACAACATGTTAATTAAAAATGACTTGACAAAACGATGTTCAATGTTAATGAATTGTTTCATGTACTATAATGAATATGAGCTATTTTTTATAACAATAAACCATTACGCCGTCCGTTCAATAATAATTACCGTTGAACTATTAATAATGAGACCACAAAAGGCACACTGAACTTTACTACATTTCAGCAGATCGTATTGTAATGTGTCGACACGAAAATATAATAGGTTACATTATATTTATTGAGTATAATGACGAATGATATATCACAATCCATAACAAATGAAAATGTGTGTTGCTCTTCATGCGACCGATCCATCAAAATTGCCGCGACACAAATTTAGACCAAGAGAAAATAAATCTTGTTTTATTTACCAGTAGGGGCATAAAAACTTAAATAATGCATTGTACAGGCTAATCTGGGACGGCACTTTACGCACATGCATTAAGAGCTTACCCAGAATTAGGCTAATATCATTTCTAGGTTTTTCTCCACAATTTTGGAAAGAGGAACACAATTCTTGTACTTTCTTCCGTTGAAGAAGAAAAAGCAGTTGAGTGTGTTTGTGTATACTATCGAGGATATATCTATCATAATCTAAGGGAAATATTTATATTCCAACAGATGTTGATTGCCTTCTGTGTAATGTCATTCGCATGGTCTTGCTATGAATGTTATATTACCGGTCCTAAATTTCAGTTTTTAAGAGATTTCCTAACGTAATAATACTAAGGAATAAAACGTTAGAAAAGTATCGCGCGTTTTTATTTCATGCGAAATATGTGAGCACAGTATAATGATGTATGTTATGCCGAATGTCTTGGGCGGAAGAACATAATTTATCTTCTTAAGGTGTAAAACCCTTGTACCGATCACATCTATTAAGTTTTATTATGTTTAACATAAGAACAAGCGACACTTTACGCACATACATTAAGCTGACTGGCTGTATGCTTTGTACTTTTAATACCAAAAGCAAACTTTTCATTATTGTACCACTAAACACATACCGTTATTGCATTATATGACATATTTATCAATTTGGTATTTTTTTATGAAACATTGTATTAGTGATATAATTATATCAACTTAAATTTAACGTCTGTTAAAATAATATACCTTCATCAAAATGAACGGTATCTAAATGTTTCAAACTAATTAATACCCAAAGTATGCCTCATAATTTACTGCTATGAATCTGCATTGAATTTGATTGTTTATTTTTTTTTATTCAGAAATTTCAATTGCTTATTTTAAAAAAATAATAAATAGTCGTCTATCCAAAGTGTTGATAAGGAAAGGTGTTTTTCTTAATACATTGATTCTGTCCACAGGAATTATCCGTACTGACATTCCTCGAAGAAAGACATTGATTTGTTTAACGACTACACCCGATTAACAATTATTATAGTATTCAGCAATACAAAACCGTATACTTTATTAATATTGTGAATGATTATTCTATGGAAACCAGAACTAAGTACCAGTTCCAGAATAACTCATGTTACTATTTTTTTTTATATTAAAGGCCCTGTCTTAATTGTGGGAGAAGTAAGTTCTTCATTAAGCACCACGAGTAAATTTCTAGTTATGAGAAAGTAAAACCTAATTGAGATAATTACATGTGAATACTAAGCCCCAGTTAGGAGAAAACGATAATGTTATACGGACTGGGTATCTCCCTTTTAGTTCTCAGTGTCTCCTAGTAAGAACATAGTATATACTTATTATGAGAAAATGGAATGTAAAAATAACTAGGACTCTACATTTTAAATATTCCCAATTGATGCAAAAGGTACCATGTGACATTTAACTTCAATGACACATGGTACCTTTTTGCACCAAGGGCGCGTGTTGTACTAGGACGTTACCTTAGTATTGCGATCCCGTAACAAAAGCTTAAAAAATCTGATTCCACAAAACGTACCATAGCTTTCAAGCGTCCGTACAATATATATCAACCAAGTCGATAGAAATCTATGTTTAACATCTTTATGTAAACTAATTCACGCCGTAATTTAATGAGGAGACGCCGGGTTTATAGTAGACCTATCATCAGTTGATGAACACGAAACAACTGCTCGAGGTTTGCCGCGAAATGATTAGAACGCTGAAAAATTACTTTCTTTATCTATATCCGTCCCGTTTCTGTCGCTTTTGACCTTACTTCCTGTAATTTGTTTGATATTTCCCATGCCGTTTTGTTTTCATCAAAAATACATGGTTCCAAATCTGAATCCGGTATCTGCTTGCAGTTGTATTTTATTCGACCTCTTTTAATTGGTGTCAGATCTGAGTTGTGAATATGAAACATTCAAAACTATATTTTTACGCGGCGGCGTACCCATGTGTATGGAACGGTATTTAGGAAAACAATTATATCCTTCTTTATTACTGTGTCATGATTCACGATGGTACCGTCAATTTGTATGTAGTATGTTTTTTGCTTGATTAACCTTCCATCGTGTCTGATGACGAATGTCTTTTTAAATTCGGCTAAATGGTATCATTCATGTTTAAAGATTTAACATCCTTGTTCGTAAACTGCATTCTGGATATGTGTATGATGGTTTGTGCAGAGAGACTTATGCAATAGGCGCAGTACATAAAGGAATCAAACATTGATGCGTTGAATAAATCAACGCGATGGCAAGATTTGAGTTACATCCAAGCACAAAGCAACATACAATCATGCATGATACAATGTTGTCAATGACAGTCATTCCGAAATGCTACGGACGACTACGGAACTTTACGGCGTATAACGTAACCAAAATTTGAAGTTGACGCAGAAGTTGCGCTCCTTTGTGTAAAATAAGCCGTTTTTTTACACATAATTAGTTGGTCCTAATTTTGAAAGGTAAAGAAGATTATCTACTTAAGTAGGGACACATTTCAGCACTATCGTCTGGATATGTATTTTATAACTTACTATGTTCTATTTATAATTTTACTTTTAGATTGAACCTATTTATATTTGGGGCGAGTGGGATCAAAGTCTCTGTTTCTTAAATAAGACAAATGGTTCTCAATAACTTGAGTTTGGATTGAGCAATTGTGTTTTAACTTTGGGCCACTGTTACTAAAAGTACATAACAAGTTTCTGCTCAATAACTTTAGTCTGAAGGTCGATACTGTCCTGAAATTTTATATGGAGGTAGTTTATTTGCAGACCTTGCTTTCAATGTTAATTAAATTCACATAAATAAATTGGTAAAAAAAAAGTGAAAATTTCATTTTTGACATATTCAAATCATTGTTTCAATTACTTATCTTTCATCTTTTAGTTAACATACACTATATAACTAGAGCTACTACAGATGTTCAACTTCAAAAATATATTTGTTCTTATTAAATCACGTGCCTTTTGACAGCTCTTGTTATATGTTAAATTATTCGTCCAGATATTTAATAAAATAATAAATGTGGCTTAATACTTAAAAATGCATTTAATGTTACATAATGCAGCGCCAGAAGATGGTTAGATGAATGATGCATCGAAATGTTTAATAATGTTAATTGCAATTAAAATAATTCCAATACATGTATAATAGTGTGGCTTAACGATTAATAATGTAGAAAGATGTTATATAATGCAGCTAGATGTAAAGTAATGGAAGAATAATACAGCTAGATATAAAGTTATACAGATTGATACATGTACATGCGTATAAAGAGAAATAGCTTATGCACTAGGCGCAGTTAATAACGGAATCAATAATAAAATTACCGCGATGGAAAAATGTGAATTTCATCCAAGCACGAAGCCACATACAATCATAGATGATACAATTATGTCAATCGACAGTCTTTATCAAATACTACGGACGACTACGGAATAAATTTTACGGCTTATAACGGAAATGTTATGTTGTGGCAGAAGGTGTGCCCCTTTGTGTTAAATTAGCCGCATGTGTTAAGACATAATACGTTCTAATTTTGAAAGGTAAAGAAGATTATCTTCTTTAGTAGGGTAAAATTTCAGCACTATCGTCTGGATATGTATTTAATAACAAACTATTTTCTGAGCATAATTTTACTTTTAGATTTAACCTTTCTGCATTTGGGGCAAGTGGGATCAAAGTCTCTGTTTCTTAAATAAGACAAATGGTTCCCACTCAATAACTTTAGTTTGGATTGTGCTATTGTGTTGTGATTTTGGGCAACTGTTACTAAAAGTACAAACATAGTTTCTGCTCATTAACTTTAGTCTGCAGGTAGATACTGTCCTGAAATTGTCTGTGTATGTAGCTTATTTGCAGACCTTGCTTTCAAAACAAAAGCGAAAATCTAATTTTTGGCATAGTCAAATAATTGTTGTAATTAATGATCTTTCATCTTTTTATTTGCATACACTACATTACTACCGCAGATGTTCAACTTCAAATATATATTTGCTCTCATTATATCAGGTGTCTGACAGAAAACCTAAATTAAACTTTCGAGCGCGCTGCCTTTTGACAGCTCTTGTTATATTTTAAATGATTCGTCCAGATATTTAATAATGTGGCTTGATTTTTAAAATGCATCAAATGTTAAATAATGCTGCTCCAGTAGATGTTTATGTGAATGATGCATCTTAAATGTTTAATAATGTTAATTGCAGTTAAAATAATGCTACTACATGTATAATATTGTGGTTTAACGGGTTAATAATGTAGACATATGTTATATAATGCAAGTGGATGTAAATTAATAGATAAATAATACAGCTTGATATAAAGTATTACAGCTTGATACATACGATAAAAGAGAAATAGCTTGATGCAAAGTAATACAGCTTGATGAAAAGTAATGCAGCTTGATGCAACGTCATACAGGTTGATGTCAAGTAATACAGCTTAATACAGACTTATACAGCTATATGTAAATTAATACAGCTTGATGTAAAGTAATAGAGCTTGATGTAAAATAAAACACATTGATGTAAAGTAATTCAGTTTGCTGTAAAGTAATACAGCTTGATGTTTAGTACAGTAATACAGCTTGATGTAAAGTAATACAGCTTAATGATTAATAATAGAGTAACATGTTAAATAATGTCGCTGGATATTAAATAATGCAACTACATGTATATGATAACAATAATGCAACCAATGTGGGTGTTGAATAAATTAACTGTTTAATAATGCCACTTAATGTAAAAGAATGTGGTTTGTTGCACATTCGTCAAGAGAAAACCGGTGTATTTGTTGGTATAAAAAATACTTTTCTCTAAAAGAGTGAAAACGAATTAACTTGCACATAAATCGTTGTGTTCTTTGTTATTTGTCCATGGAATAAAGTCAATTGATTAAACTCTTTGCCATTCCTCAAGGGAGATTTTATCGTCATTAGGGGCCTAATGATTAATGTGACCTTATCAGGTGCGTTTTATCTTAACACGACCCATGTTAATTGATAATGAATGTTATTGAACACATTAAAAAAACTATTGAGACAAATGCTCAAATACATGGCAACATGAGTTACGATTCTATTTTTTGTGTACATGTATATGAATTTGTCTCTACATAACTTCATTTAAAGCAAAGCAAATATTTGACATTCAGAAACAACAGTTTTGAGGAAGCCATATTAGACCATATTTAGTATTCAAGGGGACGGTAAGCGCCCTCGGATATGATGTCTAATGATGATAGAGCTACACTTACATTGTGTTAGTAATCCAACTATATTAACAACAAAGCCTATTATTTTACCAACCCATTCCGAATATTGAAAGTTAAATGATGCATTCAAGTTATAAAAATTATACAATTTGTTATTTTATGTTTTCTGAACTTCTTTTTTTTGTGTGAGTTATGTTTCAAAACCGTTTATCCGCTTATTGAAACTATAAGACACAATGAAGGTATATTTGTAAAATGAAATTTTTGAGGAGTTCATTATGTGTACATAGTTTATTCCGACTCTGATGCGTATGCATGACCCGCAATACAGCATACACATGTAACTAAACATCGGCCTGTGCCTTGCCGGGCGACGGCTGGTGTTAGGACGGTAGCGCTTATATGGTTTCCATCAACTACAAACGATGCTTAAGGTCACCACCATATTCGAGTAAATTTTGTCCGGCATTTCATCGGTGCATGGTTTACGTTTTTACATCCATGTTACATCCTGGTCCGGGGCGATTGTACAATTTCCGTTATTGAAGAAGTATGTTTTAAACGTCGACAGGAGGCGTCTGTTAAAAGCGAAAACAGTTTTCTGTGCTCACCGCGCAATCGATGTAACTGTTGGTTGGCCGGAGGCGAGTTTTACCGGATATTTGGAAAACGAACGCGATCCGGAGTTTTACCAAGGCTACGGAATTTTAATTTGTTCGCACAGAAAATAAAAACGTACTATCATGACATAAACAGACAAAGGCGCAATGTTTGTTGATTTGTCATTGTGTTCATTTTTCGAACTAATATGCGATTTTGACTGTTGAGCTTTGTTTTTTCAATATTTGCTTTTGTATTTTTTAGATGGTATTTCAATGTTTACTAAAACGAGTGATCGAGTAAAGAGCGCTACGCGCCTGAAAAACAAATGTATCTCTCAAAAAATGTCGAGTGTTAAAAGGTTTCAAACTTTTGCATCGCTGTGTTAGGTTACATTCCACAAAATCATTGTGTATCCATCCTTGACAGAACTGCCTATTAATAAAGTGTTCATTTTCTTTATTAAATCCATTTAACAATCGCAGACATATCTATTTCTTGTTGTTTCCTATATCTTGTGTTTGTCTTCAACATTTCTGGTGCAAGTCATAAGGAGCTTTGTTGAAAGATAAACGTTTTGGGTGCATTTATCGAGATAGTGTGCATTTGGCGATACTGCGTTGATGAAACCCTGTTTCCAGATGGTGACGACATTAAGTTGTATTTCCTAAGAATTAACGACATATCTTTTTTAAACATTGTTTAAGCTAGGTCATGTCCATCGTTAAAATGATAGTAGCTTGCACAATCTGAAATGCAGGAATTTAACGTTTAAAACCACATTCCAATGACTCCTCCTTTGCCATGACCTTAAATTTTCTTTTAAATTCATACCACTACATACATGTATGCTTCCTATGGTTTAAACTACTAATGAGAACTCGTGTCTTTTAATGTGCGTTATACGTTGTATAAAGAGATAGCGTTTAATATTATGTTTTCATTTAAAAACAAGTAGTTATTCTTTTTCTTTTCGTAAGTACCTATTCACAATTTGTTGATTTGTGCCAATATTTGTGGAAATGATTTGATACACGTTGGATGAACACGTTGACCAATCCGTTCATCACGTGTTAATGTTAATGCGCCTAGCTATTTTGTGAATGAAAAACCTGAATTTACATATTTATAATTGGCAGGTCGATAACAATCGCGAACAGGTCGCTATCGCAACCGTTTGTCACCACACAGACAAGGTCCTATTTAAATTGTCCCACAAAGCATTTAGTTCAAAGCTGCTAACGCGTGTGCGGCGAAGCGAAATTGTCAGGAGGCGGATGGTTGTCTCTTTTCTCAGACTTTAAGACGGCATTTGATAAAAAAAAATCGAAAAATATGGTGTCTGATTAAGCCTAGCTGCGATGCTCTGTCGCTTGTTAGTCAGTTTTCCCGAGGAATTTTGATAAAAAACGTTATTGTCTTATCTATTTTAGCTCGACTATTCAAAAAATAGTTCGAGCTATACTCACTCGTTTGTCGGCTAATTATGTGGTTAAGGTTTGCGTGCAGTTAATTGAGTCTGTTTGTTTGCATTAAAAAGTATACACGTTTTCGGGGTCATGAGGGTGAGGTCACTGGCAAAAACCGTAGCTTCCACCTGCAATTAAGCTGAATTCTTCGTTATAACTTCAACTATCAGTGTAACGTTTTTTGTGCAACAACTTCATATATTTATATCTGCTACTGATATTCAATTCAAACTTCATATCTGTGTTCACGGTCTTAACAGCACTGCCCAACTTAAAATGTAAGGGTAATTATGCCTGCAAGATAACATATACGTATATCTTGTTGTAGAGTAAGTACTTATCTAGGAAACTAACACAAATATTAAATTGAAACTTCACACATGTCTTTGAGATCACGATACGAGATCACCGAGAAAAACATTTAACCGCAGAATTATTTCTGTTTTAGCTCACCTGAGCACAAAGTGCTCAAGATGAGCTTATATTGTCAACCTATGTTCGGCGTACGGCGTCGATCTGTGTGCGTGTCAAGTTATCGCTCGCTACCATTCTATAAGCCATATTTGTCATTCCTTCTGGTCACCACGTCATATCTCAGAAAAACCTAGTTACCACTCTAGAGGCCACACTTATGATTCAATCTTGATGAAACATGGTCATTATGTTTAATCCTGACAATATCTAAAAACGAGCTCGAATCTTGGTTATGAGTGTCAAAAAACTAGGTCACCACAACAAATATTAGGAAAACCGTATTACCACTTTAGAGGTCACATTTATGGCTCAATCGGGATGAAACTTAGTCTTAATGTATATCTTTACAATGGCTAAGATGACTTCGAATCTGTTTTTTTTCCCTCCAAAATCATGGTCACCACGTCAAATGTTAGAAAAACCTTGTAACCACTTTAGAGGCTACATTTATGACTTTATGTTGATGAAACTTGATCAGAAGGTTTATCTTGACAATATCTAGGACAAGTTTGAATGTTGTTCAGATGCGTCTAGAAATTAGGTCACCAGCTAAAATCTATAAAATTGTTAACACTCTTGAAGCCACATATATGACTCAATAGTGATAAAACTTGGTGATACTGCTTATCTCGACAATAAGAAGTCCATAAACTCAGGTAAGCGCTTAAGGGTCATCATGGTCCTTTTATTATACTTAGAACAATTCAGTTTACATTTGTGTTCTAGAATGCATATTTTAAGTCACAATATATATTCGCTTGAAACAGCGGACTGCTTTAAATATTTAAATTTCGTCAGAATACCATGTACTTATAATGCCATAATTATAATTTGCCTAGCTGTTTCGCGAATTAACAAGCCGCGCTTACATATATGTATTGCCACTTGGCATGTCGATTACAATCGCGATTGCGGTGCTATCATCATCGGTAAGACAAGATACTCTGTAAATTGTCCTCATTAAGCACTTAATTCAACAGCGACGAAGCGAAATTGTTAGGAGGCGGATGGTTTGCCCTTTTTGTAAACTTCTAGACGGCATTTGATTCCATTCGTTTGTCTACAAGAACAGTGGATTGATTAATCTTAACTACGGGTCTCAGTCGTTGTTTCTATTTGTTGCCAAATGAAATGCTGCTTCGCATAAAATGGTGTTATGTTTAGGGGGATCTTACGATTCTTATTGATGATGGCATACAAGCGAGACAAATTCTAACGGGTTTCATAAATGGCGGATTTATATTGATATTTCCTAATGAATACCGTTCTCACTTCTTCACAATTGAAACCGAATGTATATACATTTCGTTCATCCGTTACATAATCTAAAAGTCGAATCTAGGAAAATAAATAAACCAAACTTTCACGCATAGTGTCGCATCTTGGCCGAAATATTAAAAATCACTTGAAATACACCATTTTTACACCAGATAAAGTGCTTTCCTCACTTAGGAAAAACTAAAAAGAGTAAGTAAATGAACTATTCATTAAATAAGCATATGCACTGAACAATGTCCTTTAATATTTAACACTTCATTCTTAACAGATTGTTTAATATTTTTACATGCGCACTGTTGAAGTGAACAGTGAAAATTGATGGATCGCCTTTAACACTGGGGTTATTAAATCATTATTTTCTTACAAATTCACCGTACGAGCTGTCTTTAAGGCGACACATCACTAATTTAGTTGTCTTTACATTAATTTTTATGTCCCGCTGCTTTAATTTATTATCTTCATTAAGTGTAAACATTGGTAAGGGCAATGATAATATGTAAGACTTTAATAGGTTTATTATTTATACGCACTGCAATTGTGTTTTTACATAAGATTTGGCCTCCGGAACTCTAAGTTAAGGTGATTTATTCAGTTGTCGAAAAAATGGCATTTTTTAAATGTTTAAAACTGATGCCATGTGGAAAAAAAGCAATGCGTGACATTTGCGTACAAGCGTAATATAACACTGCAAAATTATAAATAATGCCGTTTCAGTGATTTTAATTTTTAAGCATAAAGCATTTGCAACGCGCAATTGGTATTTGTATTGAAATAAATCAACAATGTAGTGTTCAGGACATTGAAAAACAACCGTCAAAAGTTTGTCTACGTGTGTATTTTGTAATTAAACTAAAAATATCCCAATACGTAAGGGCTTGTTTTTTTTTCCAAGCAGATTCAAAACAGAGATATAACGATTGATGAGATTCCGCGACTTGATGTTTTTGCAGGAAAACAATAATACAATAATTTATAATATCGATTATCGGTTAACGAACGATTTGGTGTTCCGATGCGTAGGAATTTAACAACGTTAGGGCGTCAGGCAAAGTTGATCAATTGCTATGAATCAGAACGACAACATGTTGTTGATGGACCGTTAAATAACGATAATAGGAGAAATAGTTTAATGCTCACATGAATTTAGTATAATATATGCAATGAAAATTATAACTATATTTAACCACACTTTGATCTTGTTCGAAAAAAGCTTCTGCGTTGTAAGTGAGAAGCTTTGCAATGTTAATTTAGTTCTGTGTATACAGGAAGATCAGTTTGTATAGTTTTGGGGCAACATATAGGTTATGGTTAAAGATGCTGAATATGTTTCTTCCGAAATTTGTTGAAAGCTCCGGAAACTACTGCATTCTCCGACAACAATCGGACAGACACCAGACGGACAATTTGACGGGAAAGATTAATAGGCAATAAAACACTCTTAAGAAGGTTTAAGATGACTTCAAATCCTTTTATCAGTAGTCATTTTTAACGCATATATGATGTGCAACTAAGGTATTTACTTTCAAAAACGTCAGTTATTTTACAGAGTCCGCATATGTAATTCATGGCTAATTAACACACATTAATATTGCTGAAACCGCCAATAATTCATGGTTAATTAACACACATTAATATTGCTGAAACCGCCAAGAAAACATAACAAGACTGCACCGAGTCCTCTAGGTGGTTCACCTGAGTTAAGGGCAACATAATGGCATGTTAAAATGTTAAATCCACTTCAAATTAATGTTTAGTGCTGATAATTTATTGACAAAAGAATTCAAGACAGTGTAGAAGTCTTTGGCCATAAGCTTCGTGTGTTAAAACTGACTTTTGTTCTGTAATAGTTTGTTTTATTTAAATCATTTTTTGAGAAAACAATTGCTATTTGGTGAACAAAAAAACTGGGTCTTGTGCAACTTCTCGCCTGCCATTTTCGATATTTTCCCACTGTCGCTTGTTGCGGCTGGTAGTTTCACGATATTTTTCCACTGTCGCTTGTTGTGGCTGGTAGCCTCACGATATTTTCATAAAGTCGCGAGTTGCGGCTGGCAGTTTCACGATATTTTCCAACTGTCGCAAGTTGCGGCTGGCAGCTTCGCGATATTTTCCCACTGTCGCGAGTTGCGGCTGGCAGCTTCACGATATTTTCCCACTGACGCCAGTTGCGGCTGGCGGCTTCACGATATTTTCCCACTGTCGCTAGTTGCGGCTGGCAGATTCACGATATTTTCCCACTATCGCGAATTGCGGCTGGCAGCTTCACGATATTTTCCCACTGTCGTGAGTAGCGGCTGGCAGATTCACGACCACCTCGTTGGCATCCTTATGAAGGAGGTTTTCTTCGTGTTTCGGAATTTCTGGTTTGAGAATCCTGAGTTTATGTTGTTGATTTTTCCCAAATGGTTGATTAGATTGCAGGTGGCACATTTCGAGAGAAAAACGCAATTATATACATCAATTTTCCAAAATAAATGCAACCAAATGTGAAATCTTATCATGAATTTATTATGATAATTGTTGATTAATGATATTTGTAAAACAAAAACAGCATTACATTTATATTAACTTACATTCTCATACTGGATCAGTAACTTAGAATGTACTCTTACTAGCTTCGTCTCTCTTAAAGTATGTTTACACATCACTTATCAATGTTGTCTTTTATAATTATAGTAATTTAAACAACGTTTAGTTGATTTTTCTACATTGTTTATCATACGAAAAATTCATTTTAAGATAACAAAAAATCCGATAAGTTGACAAATAATGACTCATTCTGATGGTATGGATTAAATAAAAAAAAATGCTTTCAAAGCACAGACAGTTTAAGCACCACACCGCGGCATAAAGCCCATTTACCGAATGCAAGCCAGTCGGGGTCCTTTTCTATTACAATGACCTATGCCAGTCAACGCATCGCCATCAGCAACCAATCAGAGTTACATCCAAAAATGTACAAAAGTACAAAAGTTTAATTCAATAAATGTATTACCTGTCAAATTTGTCAGCAAGAGTTATTGATCTTGTGCATTGCACATCCCCAAAATTAGATCTATCTACCACGAACGTTTTAAGATCATACCGCTGTTGGCGAGCGAAATAAGGAAGGAAGACACAAATTCACCACAAATGATGAAAATCAAGTAAGAACAACTTAAATGTCATGGTTCACCCGCGTACAAGAAAGTTTGAATTAATTAACTGAATCACATTTTATATGTAAAACGCTATTTTACATCCCACCGTTGTAAATGTCATGTTACGGTACTAAAATTCTATCTTCATAAATCAACCCATAGTTTCAATATTTCTCTTTCCTTTTCTTTGATTTACGCTGATGTAGGTAAAGTCATAAAATTGTCGCGTACGTCAAATTTGATTTATGTCGCGTCGCCAACTTGTAACGTAACATTATGGACTACCGCCGCGTCTTCAGCTTTAAAAGAGACTATGTTTACGTTAATAAGATATCCTATTGTACAGTACATTAAATTGACTAATTATGTTAATTTTTACCTGCCGATCATCGACTGTGTTTAGTCAGGATGCGTAGGTATAAATACGCAAGCATCCGACTGGCAAAGAAATATATTATTTCGATTCTTACATTATGTGAAAACCGTTTTAAGGCGAGTACATAATGTCGCTTACAAAATTTCAAAACAGATATAAGGTGGATGAATACAAACAATGACTTAAAGTTCAAAAGTGGTACAAACAAAAAAACACTTTAGGAGTTTAATAAAAATAACAAATAATTTTCGCTTGAACAGTAGAAAACTCAATCGTGTATGAAAACATGCACACGGCTTGGAAAACCGCAGTTTTATGTGCAGATTTGTTCAAAAAGCACAAATCAAAACTGGTTGTTCTGCAACAAATACGAGTACCGGTAAACGCCTCGGTATCGGCTGAAACTTGGTCATTGTAAATTTCATGGCGTTCAACAAAATTCGGTTTATGGTACCCTTAATAAGATAGTGGAAAGCATTTATTTAACATTACTCCTTCGTTTTCATGTATTGGTAAAAGACTGAGAAAATACATTGTTTACATTCAAATCGTATAATTATACATTCAGGTCGCAAATAAGTAACACTAACTTCTTCATTGAAAAGACTTTTTTGAGTTTAACTCTAGTATGAATACTAACAGTTTTTCTTGCTTTTTCATGCGCACTGACTTTTTTCATTTAGCTCTGCTATATTTTCAGAAATAAGCTTTACATTTAGAAGCACTTATCCCCAATACCGAATGATTTCCTCCAATTAAGAACAACATGACTTCATATTGTACACAAAGGTAAGAGTCGTGAACAAACATTATTGAATTACGCTGTACATTAGTAAAACCAAAGTAAATGATTGGAATCAAATATATAGTTAATTTTTGTAAACAAAAATTACATTTCACAGGTCATAATAGAACCAAAAGTTTAGACAGTCATTAATAATGATCAAAACACATGTTTCCCCACTCACTTTTCTCGCAATAGAAAAACATTGTTGAAAAACAAATTGAGTTTTTTTAAATCTAGACTGGGCATACAACACTGCAATATTCGGTTTTAAGTTGATGCTTTTGTATAACTATCATATTTGCGTCTTGAACGTAAGTAAGACTGGTACACGTCGGGGTTTGCGATTGAATGCTTGAACCTGTCATTCAAGAGTTAGAGGATACGTAACATTGATGAAGAATAAGTTTATGACTTAGGAAGCTTAGGACATGTTGACATAATGACAATATTATTTTTGATAAGAAAACGGGAAGAAAAATAGTAATCATTATCCATTATTTTGTTCCGCTATTCGGGAATTTCCGCTATTGGCGACTTGACTTTACTCGCTTATAAGATTGTTCAAATGAGAACTATATTTTGCTACAGGTTCGGTACTTTTTGTTTGCATTGTTTAGATAAACAGAAAATCTAAGAAAAATATAATTATGTTATTTTTGGTAAATACAGAAATGTGCACGTGCATTGCATAATAGTTAATAAATGACTTATTAGCATTACTAATGTAAGGACACACAAACACAGCTTTACTCTAACACATATTAACGCTTATTGCATATGATAGCTGCGCAAACTTTTACTGTAAAACAAAAGGTTATAACAGCCAATTTATAACAAGAATGAATCATAAAGAATTTGTTACCGTGTATTTACGGGATGACACGATTACACGATGAAGCATCATTTTTCATTACAATGTTTAATAGTACATTTTAACATAATCCTATTAAGCATTATGCATAAACTCTCGAAAAAGGGAGCCGCTTTAACATACTGGAGCTCCAAACACTTATATGAATTTTGTAATGTGTGTTTGATATATTAATTCAAAGTACCAATGATAGATATAAGTATGCTGCTGTAAAAGTCCGTCGTGTTGGAGAAGAAACTAATTTAGCGAAACACGCCCAATTAATTCGAATGTTACTTATCTATTACAATATGTAATTTATCTTCTACTTGTTTTTTAAATAATCTGACATATATCTATCACATTATACATCAAAGTATGTTTTCTAATTTTGAAGTTAGTACAATCGTAGTAACGGAATAACTAGCCAATAACGGAACATTAACATCTTTTATTCAGATTTATTATTATACAAACTTATTTGGATTTAAATCGAGTATGAAAAGATACAGTTATTATTGCTTTTTGAAACGCATTACAATTGTATTACTATAGCGCGGCTATGTTATGAGAAAATATCTTATCAGCCATTTTCACCAATACCTGAACGTGTTCTCCAATAACGAAACACGTGGCATCATGGCTGTACACAAAATTTCAGGGGTCATGTTAAAACATTGTGTTACGATGAAACAAAGTACACGAGTGCAATTAAACATGAATGTTCGTTAACTTTTATTCCAACACAATTAACGTTTCACAAATAACCGTAGAATTAACATTATAAACATTCGTGAATAATGAAGACAGCTCATGTGTCCCTACTCACAGTATGTATAATATTATGTGTATATATAATACAGAGTAATTTACAGGACTGAACCCACAGAAATTCTAATTACAGCACTTTCTGGAATAGGCCCAATGACTTGTGTAATGCCCTTTATATTACTTCATATTGTCAGAAAGATGGGCCATGTATTGGACCGACACCACATTTTTTAGGGACAGGTTCCAAACCAGACTCATTATTCTTTTGAATTAGAATCATTTTGAAGACAAGTACTCATTGAAAATATTAATAATCTTACGATAGCCAAATCCAATTCAATTGTAAACTTTATATTTAGATCTAATACTCTGAATGCAACTTAAGCGTTGGAAGTTGAGGTCCAAATATAATTAAATGTAATATTAACGACCCATTGTTTATTAATATTTGACTTCTAAAACACATACACACAATAATGGTACTTCATAAATTATTTCCTTTCTTCCAACTCACTGTTATAGTCACATCTTCAAAATAAAACGCAACGCCTATTTGAACGGTCAAAAACAATGTTGAAATCGGTATATATAAAAAATAAAAAAAATGAGTCGTTATTGTGTTCCAATATTCGGGGAATTTCCGCTTTTGGCGACTCAACTGTACTCTTGAAATGGAATCAACTGGGTAAAAATTAATGCCATTTATAAATATTTGAACATTCTTTTATAGAATGTATGGGTCAAAAGGCTGACAATGCAATATGATAATCGGAAAGAAATTGATATTTTTTAAGGTCATACATACACTTAAAAAACACAACATATTAATTGAAACATAGAGTAATTTGCTTTAAGTTCATGTTACCATGACGTCATGGAAACCTACCTTCGTCAGAATGCTGAACCATCTAGTTGCTATTTAAAAGTTGTATATGTAAAAACAGGTAAACCAAACACACTTAAGAATTCTTTACCTTTGCGATATACTGCCTTTTTTGATGATTGACATATTTATGATCTACCTTATTAACATTTTAGAAAATGAATACCGACTTTTAAAATTAAAATTTAAATTAACACAGTTTTCGTAACCGCAATTGTTTTTTTGCAGTCGACAATCGACGTTTCACACAAACTCTCTTACCAAGTTATTGTTTTATATTAAAGATATAATAAATCATTGTTGTTGCGTTATAAGAATTGTTTTTTTTCAATGATTATGACATTCAAACATGATACTACATTGGCTTAATAATAATAATAATAATAAAAATATTATTATTATTAATTTTATTATTCTTATTTTTATTAATGATAACCTTGATACTAATAATGAACAATGATAATAATGATTATAATGAAGAGTTTTTTTTATGATTATTGCTTCTTAATTGTTTTCTTCGATATTGATGAAGCTGCACATTAGACTGACGAACAAACGTATTAACAACTTACTTCATGATATATCACATTATATCGCAAATATCCTTGATCAATATAAATCATCCGCGAATGAAGAATACAAATCATACTAAATCATATTTTGTGTGTGGACTCTAAAAACCCACTTAGTAATTCAATTACGGCAATAAAACATCGGATAGTATATTATCCAATTATGCAATAATTTATACGGAGGCAAAAAAAAACAAATCTTTCTTGAACACGTCGGAGACAAAAAGATTTATAGCACACAAAAACCGCGTAAGCTTGTCTACAACTGTTAACGTATGACGAACGGTCTTCATTCAAATATCTGGCAATTATTGGTTTTTAATGCGCATCACTAATGCCTCCACGAGTGCAATAAGTCACTTTGTGTAGCACTTTTCACGTTTGCACTGTTTTATGTTAATATTAAGTTACTTTGTTGTGGCATTTAAACGATTTTGCGAGAGCGCTTTTAGGGTTTTCGCAGTGCATGAAATTATTATACTTTTTTGCTGTATTCGATCAAAACACTGAATATCTAATTTAACTTTAACGTTGTTATCAGCTCCCGCGAGGTTGTTTTGTGTTTGTTTATAATTCAAGCTAAGTTCACATTTTGTCAAATTAATATCTTCTTTTTCATTGTATATTAAAACATAGTCTTAACATTTCATCATCTGAACCACACTAGTC
Organism: Dreissena rostriformis; assembly: GCA_007657795.1. Taxonomy (NCBI): domain Eukaryota; kingdom Metazoa; phylum Mollusca; class Bivalvia; order Myida; family Dreissenidae; genus Dreissena; species Dreissena rostriformis. Next base: position 328,051 of record VMBQ01000194.1, read on the forward strand.
TACCAGTTAAAATAGTTTAAGCAGTATTTTATTTAAAACACTTAATTTGCAATTTTCAGAACTCCATTTCTCTAAACGTATATACATTATCACAATTTTTATTATTATTATAAAAAATTCATTTTGTTGTGTGGAAGATAACTAACAAACAAGGCCACGTTGTAAGTTTATTTTTATTTGTATCATGGCACACACATCATAATATGAGTTTTAGACAATAATAGCACTTCGTTGTAGTACACATACGTTTTCAAACACTTAACAAACATCATTATTAAAGCATTTAGATCAAACGCTTTACAAACATAGGGATACATACTCGATTTTAATAACGACCTCAACCATAAAATTAAGGCATGAACGTCCAATCAATAAAATAATAAATAAATACTTCTATATATATGCCATCTCCAACATCTCGTAATCTTCCAAAAACGCAAAGGAATCGAACCATACATTTTGTAGTCCGATTATCCGAAAGTAGTTAACCTCAATAGCATGGTATATAGTTCACCACCCTTATCTTAACCAATTTCTTAAATAAATTATGAAATAATGTCTTCACAAATTGTGGAAATTACTGAAAAAAATATTTCTTAATTTATTTATTTATCTTTGTTCATAGAGACTGTTAGGAACTCGTCTGCGCCTTCAAGACACAATAACATGGTTTATATTTAATACCATCGTCGGATACCCACGTTCGACCCATTCCGCTACTCTCCATCTAATGCTGGAGAGTAACGGAATGAATTAGTCGTGGGTATCCGACGATGATTTAATACATGTATTTTATATTGTATTATAAATGTTGAAAATACGAACACAAAATAGAAGACTAATCTCAAAATGAAGAAAGTGTCTACAGCATCTTTAGAGTGTAAATACGAATATATCTACTAAATGATCTGGATTGGATCTTGATCAGCATCCGGGTATTATGCATTTTAAAGGGACAGATACTTACAATGACACATTTTCCAACTGTGTGTTACAGACTCACAAAACTTAAGAAAACTGAACACAAAGAGCGTAATAACACTTATGGCTAGACAAACGTGAAACCATTGAATAATTTGGAAGCATTCTGTTCTTTTCGTTAAATTGTGTTACAACACGTAGATCACTTAGATCAAGTATAAAAGCATAAATAAATCAGGATGGCCGAGTGGTTTAGAACACTGGTTCGAACCCCGATGGGACGAATTTTTCATGTTTTTCTTTCTAAAATTATATTTGCTTTATTTTAGTGGAGGTCTACAAGTCCGTCTTTGTAATCTAGCTTTTTAAGGCAATTCCTGACACACTTCAAACATCATCTAATCTATGAACAAGTCCCTTTAGCACTTATAAAGAACAAACAGTACTTCGATTTGTCACTCCGAACAAAACCTTTTTCTCGGGTAAAACCAGTAATCGCAAAACACCGCAATTCGCGCCATTGTGTGTGTGTGCAATCAATTGACCGCTTCATTACGCTGATTCAGTAACTAAATCCTCTAGACTATGGTCTTCGGATAAACTGGAAGTGTCTTTTTCACTCCTGGAACTGTCCGTTGGAGAGTGGGTTGGGTTGTCGCCCTTGTGTTGGAAACTAAATGGCCAGGTCTGGAAATATAATAATAATAATAATACTAATAATAATACTACTAATAATAATAATANATAAAACTAAATTTCAAAACCATGAATCATCATAAAAACAAATTGCAATAATGAACGTGTGGTCTCGTTTACTTTAATTACTTCATTAAGCGTGTCTAGATAATGACCACGAGAAAAAGATTGCTAATTAATGCAGATATTTTCGTTGACCTGTGTTGATGCCCATGCCCTTATAATTCGCTAACATGACAGAAAAAAATGACAAAACTTATGTCCGCGTTCAAATAAACCCCATCTTCCACTCTCAGCGAAATTGATGTTTTAGTCATTGTTAATATGGTGTGTATAATTCAAAATACAGTGGTCTTTGAAGCAACTTATCATTTGAGGTCATTTTGACATTTTTCTGTGTTCAAATTGACGATTTGAAAAATTACAAACTCGTTGGTACATGAAAAGACCAAAGGGTGTGCATCTATGAACAAAATAACAAATAATAATAAAATAATAATTTATTGTTTGTTGAAATGGTTAAAAGATGGTCAATCGCTTACATAAAGTATAACGGGCTTCTTGACATAAGAAGTGTTAAGTCAATGTCAAATATTTAAAGAATTAATATATCTCAACTAGTTGTTTAAAAAGTTAAAATATTTATGAATACAATAAATTTAACACTGTCCTGAATACAATCATTTTCCATACGCATCTCTTATCGGGCAAGTAGTACAAAACACACGATAATATAAAAATGGATAGTTAGTTATTACCATCTTTCAATAATCATATTTTCCCAGACCCTCATTCAATATCTGGGTTATACATGGTTACTGTTTCTGATATCCCGTTTTACGAAATGAAAACGTCGTTTGCAACACATTATACACTTCTTTACGGTCTTCGAGTTTGATTTACGGCAAACCATATGTTTAACGACATTAATATTGTCTGAAACAAAAGACCGGTCGATATACTCGAATTATCGTGAGATTTGATAAACCATTTAGGCCTCATTGATTGTAAATTTGCAGATATCTCCCTGATAGATATACTACGATGAATTAAAAATTATATAATCATTCGATTTACTTTTGTACTTACTGTTTGATAACTATAAGGGCCAAACATTTCGCTGCAGGACCGTTTTCCCCCACAAATATTGTACACATAATGATTTATTTTACAGTGATCTCATTCTTCTCACACGTCCAGTCTCATTCGACGAAGTCTGTGGTATTTTATAACATTATTACATTGATAAACGCATATACAACGTTTTCTTGTCAGTTGCAAGTATGTAAATTTAAATGTGATCAAGTCGGAACTTTTTCTTCTAAGATGCGTGGCAATTTTGATTAGTGTACAATATAAGGTATTCATGACATGGCATAGTTTTAGACGGAAGGCTTCATAACCAGGCCCTTCCCGTTTTCCATTTCCGTTTATGTTAATAGTGCCATGAGAACATGAGTGACGTGTCAATCCTGATTGAACGCTGACAGATACACATGACCACGTCGCTAGAGAAACGTGCCAATCACGTGGTTACTTCAATCCTACGCGTTCCGATACTTCGTTTTACATTCAACCCAAAATTTAGATTTGCTGTCCAGAACAATATCATGCTGCTTTTCGGTGTGTTTCTTTATTTCTATTTATAGTTGCTTTCTTTTCTTGTACATTTTATTATATAGATATATAACTATAAATAGAGTTGATAATAATAATTAAACAAATCTAGCCACCACAATCGAGTTGAATGTCATTAGATGAAAATGTGGATACAGAACAGAGTCGGGGTATAAATGAAATGACTGGTGCACACAAAATCATGCTAAGCTTTCAGTCTGCAAACACTGACAAACTTAGGATTGTGCTGTACATGCAGTTGCACATCAAAGAGTTTTCCACATTGTAACTTTGATACGAAAAATCTACCCCTAAGCACGACTCAGGTCGATACGATCTGTGTGCATCTCACTCATCGCAAACATCTTCCGGCAAACGAACAACTCCAGGGCCCGTATTTGCCAAACAATTCTTAGACTTTAGAATAAAGAATAGTCTTAGACTCAATAACATAACCTGCAAGTTTGCATATGTACAAGCTAAAATGGTGCTTATTCCATTAACATGTTGTTCTAAATGAGGAATTATATCATCATATGTGTAAACTGCCATGCTAGTCTTCACTTTCAAGTAGTTAAAGAACATTACAGTTTATTTATTTTTAGTTTTAAGTCTATATAAGAATTGGTTAGTGAATCTTATGTCAATTTGCGTTTTTACCGTTAACTTATTCTGATTCTTTATTTCATAAAAATGTTACATTGTTTTTCAACTTTGTAAATGAAAGATTGCTTTTGTTAAGGTTAATGGAATACTCTATACGCAGATGTATTATACACAAACTTGTTCAAATTATTTCTTTTAAAAAATGAAATGAATGAAAGGACGAACAAAAGTATGTAAATAAATGAATGAATGAATGAATGAATGGATGGATGAATGAATGAAAAATAAATAAATAAATAAATAAATAATGTTTGTCCTTATGTCGCAACATTTCTATAAAGGTTAACATGCAATAGACAAAACATATCAGTTTGTGTTTTCTTGTGTTTGTCATTGATTATCCCTCTCTGAACCCTTTTGTAATTAGTACTGAAAATTCTTACCATAATTAGTGTTCAGGTGTGTTTTATGGTGGGTAAAAACATAAATGATAAAATAAAAAAAAACATGTACGTCAGATCTCAATATGAACCATACAAACACACCGTGGACAAAATTGTTCTGACTTAAATGATATATTCATTACGCTACCAAAACTCACATGTGTAGTGATTTACCGTGATTGTAACGTGCATGATGTTTTCATTAAAAACAAAACTGATTGGCCGTTCGATCGATGGGACTTGTCAAAGATTTATTGATGGGATATGCCATAATTTACCCGAATCTCTTTTCTTAGTCCTAAAATGTTGTGTATTATTTGGTAACACTTTTTAGACCATTTTAAATATATAAAAAAATGTTTGTTTCTTCCCTTCTTGAGACATTTGCCATATTGTTTGGCAAAAAAACGCTGTAAAAGTTCTCAACAATCTTGAAATTCCATGAAAATAACGACCAAACCATTCCGTTCTTCCATACTTTAAAAAATACACCAGAGCAGTCGTAATCTTGGAAATAATTCGATAAAGGCAGTATATGCAAGTAATATATCGTTTTAGATTAAATCTTCGAGCTTCTGAAACATGTTGAGATACAGGCGAGGTACAAGTATACAATTCCCCGTTATATGTGACACAAGTTATCTTAGATCACTAGATCACGAAAGTCCGAAGTGTTACGCCAATGTTATAATCCTTCCAAATCAAAGATTAAAAAATCGGAATGCAAACATTTTATTTTCGCGACACAATTTCAGTCAGCGGATTTCAATATCGGGGCCAGATACACCGATAAGCCACCGTTTAATTTTCCATGAATTCAAAAATGTATGCTTTATTTTGTCAGTATATACATGTACGCATTAATGTTGTCTTGTGTGGCATTTCTTGGTCGAAAGATTAATCGAAAACCCTGATTTTGTTCATGGGTGTTTATATTTCATACTTAAATGTGTTAACGGACACAAATATGCAATTTATTTCAAATTCTGGAGATTATAAACCAGGTTAAGTGGTGGAAAAGGCAAAACATATATCCAAAATTTTTGATAAATGCTTAGATTTTAAGTGGATAAACACAAAGCATCACAGCGAGAATTGCTGTCACACACATGCCCTGGATCTTTATTCTAGGATTATATTAAGGAACGCATTATTGTAAATAATGAAGATGACATTGCCATTAATTATGCGCAAATGGAATTGTTTTGATGTATGACCTTTGCATTGTTTGGTTTAAATAAAAGCCTTGACGTGTGACGATGACTTGTATAAATTCTAATGATTATTATACATGGGAATTGAACTCTAGGCAACACGTTACTGACTTTATAATGACTTTTTCTTTCGACTAATGACCATTAGGTAGCCACGAGAACGAATGACTTCCAGATGTGTTACCTATATTAAATACGTGTACATTGTTAATGACCAAGGGTTGATCAATATACGTATATGTAAAACTGTAAATATAATTCGGATTAAAAAGCTTTTAAAGTGCTTCAGAATACAAACGACTGCAAATAAGGCATTTACAAATTGCTCAAAAGTTGCAACTTTACAGACAATACCTGCTACGGCAAATACTCGTTAAAACTGCCTTTACAACTAGCAACACGTTCTTTTTGCGAGACATGGGCCGCGTGGCCAAAGGTATTTTACTGACATTTTACTAGACCAGCTAAATTCTATTGGATCTGGGTCACGTCGACAATAATGTCATAATGTTAGTTACGGGCCACGTGACCTATTGTAGTCTACATGACAGGAATCGCATGACAAGGATTCCTCGTTAAATGAACCATTGAATGAAACATACTCTTTTGACATTGCAATATAATAAAATAATTGAAATTTATGTCAGTTTCCCTACGAACGGGGCGTAACATTGACTATAAAATTGTCATTTTAATCTTAGGTATAGCCTTATCAATCTTGATCTGTCATGAGAACCCCGAACGACTTTAGAAGCTATAAATGTTTCTTCCCACATACTAAAATGGAGGGCAAATGTCAATTAGTTTATTCGTATGCTCTTGCAATATGTTTTAATCCTCAAGTTTTGCTATGCCCACCAACGTTGTGCAATTAAGACAACTTATCAAGATAGGAAATGACATTTTAGAGGAATATAACGATCAACGAAAGGTTTAGGCCAAAAAAGTGTTGTTTGTTTATACAAACATCGCCAAATCGGCTTAATAACTATTTTTCGTAAATGTTATTTTTAACGATTTCCAATTTAAATAATAAGAATATGCAAAAGCATGCATATATTTTCCAAATCTCTATTACAACTTTCACTTTAGGTAGGCTTTTTGTAGTTAATTTAAAGTGAATTTAACGAATACATCAAATGTTGCAAAAATGACCGCAAACTTAATAATTATTTAATTGTAGCAAAGTGATCAAAAACTCAACCCGGTAAACCCCGAAAAAAAGATAAGGGTCGGTACACAAAATATAAGGTCAATCCAGTAAGTGGAAACAAACATTTTTTTCTCCTAAACGTTCTTATCAAATTTGTGAGAACTTGATAACATGACATTTTCCTCTTAAATTTTAAAACAATCGCCGTAAATATAAATTTTAATTGGTTTTATATTTTTGAATCGCATTCATGGTAACGTACATATCTTCAATGTTGTCATATTTTAGCTTTCATTGGCTGTAAGCAGTAGAGCTTTTTTAAGTTGATGAAACAAATTTACGATTTTTCTTACACCTAGTTTGCTTGACACTTTTCTGTAGATACACCGCCGACTTTTCAGTTAAATATCCTGTATAGTTTTACCATATTTAATTGTAATAACCGTAATATCGCAAAAACCTCTCACATACTCGTTTAAATAGATTCGATACTTACGAAACAAGTACACTAAAATTAGTATCCGATCAATCATTCACGTTTTGAAATTCATGTTCCCATTTTCTTCCTGCATTTGTTCATTTGATTGAGATCGGTTTAGACGCGCGTTTGGTTTGAGATTAATTCTGGGCTAAGTGTGAGATTCGGCTAGCCCTCAAACCGGTTTAAACCCGCAATGCTTTGCATTGACCGTTCCAAGGTTGTGATCCCAGTTTTATTCAATTATTTCTCCCCTGATCGATTTTCTGGAGTTTCATTGATTGCTATATAAAATCCCGCTGCTATTGGCAATTATGAATATCAAAAAAGAACTCAAATAGTTTATGCCCTTTTCTACATTTTATCGCATCAGTTTATGAACGACTTTCCGAAATGGAAATATATCTAATATTGCAAGACTACGCATACAGTCATAACAACACTCATTAAAAGCCATCATTGGTTTACAATAATCTAACCAGTGAATATTGATAACTAACAAACAACATGATTTGTGTTGATTGGTATTATGGTATGCCAGGTTTATTGTTACTTGAGTTTTTTCAGTCCCATAAAGTTTTATTTATATTTTAAAGATATTAAATAGAACTAAATGAAGATAAAAAATTGGTGTTCACCGTCTCGGAAACAAATACATAAGCTTTTACAAAAGGTATATCAAATAATATTATAAAAACAATATTTTATTAATCATGGCATGTTGATCGATTAGATCGATTGATGTCACGACATAATACAAACCTGAAAGTGGGAAACCTACGTTTAAAATGTGATTGTTAATCATTTACCTGTCAAAACAACACTCATTGTTTTAGCCATATACATTTAGTGTAGTCGATTTTAAAAATAAATATTTCCCCATCAAACGTTTTGTTGAAATGGTAAACGATCCTCACTTGCAAACATCACTTTGCTAGGTAGATGCTCCAGGTCCCTGAAAATCCCACAGGCAAACAAATATATTTTTACAGAGTAAAACGACAAACACTTAAATGACCTGACATTTGACCACTTAAGTTTGTCTGATATGTTTTTGTTATGTCTTTAATTGCATTTTGTATAAAACGATTTATTTTGTTTTCAAACATGATTGGTTTTGACATAACACATTTGCATTTTGTTTTCAGGATATCAAAGTTATATTTGAAATAATTATTCATTAGTTGACTTTTCCCCAAACAAAAGTACAATTTATACAAAAAAGTTTCTTCCAACGTACTTTGCTGATATTGTAACATGAAACAAACATATTTTACACCTAGCCACTACACTAAGCCACCGTAAATCCCTCATTCACGTGGAAACATTTTATATCCCATAGTATAAACAAGCATAGTGCACCCCAATTGAACTAATACACATTCACGTGTCCACTGTATAGGATACCTCTAATTGATAAAATATTTACGTGAAGTAAAAGTATACAAACACCGGAATGGTAAGGAAATATGCGCACGTGCTCAAGAGGGGAAGAGCGGGGACTGATAATGGAACGCTTAGTTTATCAAAACATTAATCGCGTTTTAGTGTATTCTTTAAACTTGTGTACATAGACATGTGTAAACAAATATTGTTATAATATATTGTATAAATACAAATAAATACTTGTGTAATTAAACGCAATAGCGATAGTTCATACAACAGTAAATATGCCAAACAAAGTCTTTATAGTTAATATGTCAATCTACGTCATATAACGTCATTACTTCAGTATTTATGTCATACAACGTCATTATTATAAAACATATGTCACAAAACTTCATTATTACTAAAGCACTCGTATATATCACAACAAACAGTTCAAATGTGTTCATTGAAGAGATTTTTCGGCTACATTTGTTATACAACATCCTTTCAAAAGACTACCTATGTCACATATAGTCATTACAGAAAATTCATTGCCATGTTACATCGCTACTAAAATACATATGTCATACTATGTTTTAACTACAATACATATGTCATACTACGTCACCACAACAGTGCACACGCCATAAAACGTAATATTTACTGTATTACATGTGTCATACAACGTAATTACTATAGAACATATTACAACGACGCGTTCAAATGTGTTCAGAAAACAGCACTTTGGGTGAAACTACAGTCTATATTAAACAAAACTACGGTGACATTAAACATTGTATAATATAATGCTTAGATGTACCTGTTTTTAATTTTAAGAATGCCATAGGTCAATAACACAATAGGATGTCTGTCGACATTTAATATATGCTTTACTCAAGGTCGCCGACCTAGATTAAATAGCGTTTCTTAAAAAACAATCAATAGCTTATTGGCGTTTAATAAAAATAACTCAGCGTTACAACTTCGAGGTTGAAATAACAGAAAAGAGGTGAATATAATCAATAAAGGTCACGCCTGCAAGTCGTTCTGCAATAATAAGCCCAATACCCTGAAACCCTTGAAAACATACCGCAACAATGCCAGCGGTCTGGTTATTAAGGTCATAAACAATATAAACGTATGTGATATAGGCCACAGGTCTAAAAGGAATTCTTCTTTATACCACAAGGTCATTAGCCGGAAGATAAAGCCATAGAAGTCAGTTACGTGTTTCCTACTTCAATTCCTTTGCGTAATAATCAATTACATTTATTAAAGTCATCGTCACACGTCAAGGTTATTAGTAAATCAAACACATGTAAAAGTCATATATAAAACAATCCATTTTCGCATTATTAACGTCAATGTCATCTTCATTATTTACGACAGTGCGTTCCTTAATATAATTCCAGAATCAAGATCCAGGGAATTTGTATGACAGCAATGCTCGCTGTAATGCTTTGTTGTTTGTGTTTATCCACATTAAATCTAAGCATTTATCAAAATCTGGGAGATATGTTTTGCCTTTACCGCCACTCAGCCTCGATTGTAATCTCCAGAATTTAAAATTAATTGCATATTTGTGTTTGTTAACACATTTAAGTATAAATGTAAACATTCAAGAATAAAATCGCGGTTTTCGATTAATCTTTCGACCAAGAAATGCCACACAAAACAACATTAAGGCGTGTATACTGACAAAATAACGCATACATTTGTGAATTCCTGAAAAATTAAACGGCAGCTTATCTGTGTATCTGGCCCCGATATTGAAATCCGCTGACTGAAATTTTGTCGCGAAAAACTATTTTTTGCATACTTTTGGCATTCCAATTTCCAAATCTTTGATTTGGAAGGATAATATAATGTATGTTACACTTCGGACGTTCGTAATCTAAGATCTAAGAATTTGTGTCACATATAAACGGGGTATTGTATACCTGAACCTCACCTGTATCTTAAAATTTTTCAGATTCTCGGAGATTTAATCGACAACGATACAATAATTGCATATACTGCCTTTATCAAATTCTTTCGAAGATTACGACTGTTCTGGTGTATTTATTCAAGAATGAAATTATGGAAAGTTGTTGTCGTTATTTTCATGGAATTTTAAGATTTTAGAAAACTTTTTCAGTGGTGTTTGTTTAAAAATATCGCAAATGTCTGAAGAAAGGAAACAACAAACATGTTTTATAGATTTAAAATGGTATGAAAAGTATAACCAAATAATACACGACATTTAAGGACTGAGAAAAGAAAGTGTTTCCGGTAAAGTATGGCATATCCCATCAATAACTCTTTGACACGTCCCATCGTTCGAATGACCAATTGCGTTTGTTTTCATTGAAAACACCACGCGCGTTAAAATAACGGTTAATCACTACACATGGGAGTTTCGGTAGCTTAATGGAAATATCATTTTAATTAAAAGAATGTTGCAATGGTGTTTTTGTTTGATTCTAATTGAGTTCTGACTTGCATGTTTTTTTATTTTATCATTTTATTTATGTATTTATTTAGTTATTTAGTTAGATAGTTAATTAGTTAGTAAGTTAGTAAGTTAGTTAGTTAGTCAGTTAGTTAGTCAGTTAGTTAGTTAGTTACTTAGTTAGTTAGTTAGTTAGTTAGTTAGTTAGTTAGTTAGTTAGTTAGTAAGCTAGTTAGTTAGTCAGTCAGTTAGTTAGTTAGTTAGTTAGTTAGTTAGTTAATTAGCTAGCTAGTTAGTTAGTCAGTCAGTTAGTTAGTTAGTAAGTTAGTTAGTTAGTTAGTTAGTTAGTAAGTTCTCCTTATATAAGTATTTATTTATCTTTCATTCATTCATCTACTCATTCATTCATTCATTCATTCATTCATTCATTCATTCATTTATTCATTCATTTATTACATAATTTTATTCGTCCGTTCATTCATTTCATTTTTACCAAGAAATAATTTATACAAGTATGTGTATAATACCTCTGCGTATACAGAATGTCATTGAAGTTAACATTTTATACATTTACATGTGTCATAAATCCAACTTCCCGTAACAAAGTTGCGAAAAAAATGAAACATTTTCATGAAATAACGAAACATAATAAGTTAATGATAAAAACGCAAATTGACCCTTGATTCATGTAGTTGTTAGTTTCCCGGAAGATTGTTTTCGATGAGTGAGATGCACACAGATAGTATCGACCCGAGTCGTGCTTCGGGCAAGATTATTCGTATCAAAGTTACAATGTGGACAACTCTTTGATTTGCATCCGCATGTAAAGCACAATCCTACGTTTGTCAGTTTCTGCACACTGTATGCTTAGCACGATTGTGTGTGCACCAGTAATTTTAATTATACCCCGACTCTGTTCTGTATCCACATTTGTAATGAAATTCAACTCAATTGTTGTAGTAATATTTTGTGTTTTATTATTATTAACTGTATTGGTTTGCTCACATTTATGTTTTATTCTGCTCAACTCGATTGGTTTGTTTACATTTAAGGCTTGGAATGCTCTTTGAGAAAAGGTATGTTTATGAGGTTCTCTATGCGCAAAAGTTTGACTTTATTTTTTGTTAAAATTATTGCTTTTACATTGAATGTGTGATGGAAATCGGTTAGTATATTGTGACATATTGTTTCAGACAACATTAATGTCGTAAAACATATGGTTTTCCGTAAATCAAACAAGGGGGCCGTAAAGAAGTTTATTATGTGTTGCAAACGACGTTTTCATTTCGTTAAACGGGAGACCAGAACATGAGTCATGTTTAACTAAGACGGTGAATGAGGTTCTGTGAGATAAGATAATTGAAAAATTATAATAACTTACTATCGATGTTTATATTATCGTGTTTGTCATACTAATTGCCCGATAATGCCTCCAGAAAACAGATACGCATGGAAAATGATTGTGTTTAGGACAGTTTTAAATTTTTTGTTGTAGTTTATTTAAACAACTAGTAGAGACAGTATTAATTCTTAAAATATTTCAAATCGTCAATCTGTAAACAGGTCCGATTTTTAGTCACCATGTTCTTTTTTGACAGTGACTTTTTCGCAGATTTTTTAATCTACAAAAATGTCAAAATAACCTCAAAAAATCAGTTACGGCAAAGACCACCGTATTTTGAATTATACAAACCATACTTAAAATAACTAAAATCATCGAGTTGGCTGAGATTAAAAGATGTTTTGATTTATTTGAACGCGGATACAAGTTTTGTCATTTTGTCTGTCTTTGAGCGAATCATGGCCTTTAAGGGCATGGGCAACAACACAGGTCAACGAAAATATCTGCATTAAATAGCAATCTATCTCGTGGTCATTATCTAGACACGCTTAATGAAGTAATTATTAATTTATTACCGCGAGCAGTGGTAGAAACATGTTTGATTGTCTTGAAACACGCGTTCACAAGTGCCATGTGCTTTTATGATGATTCATTGTTTCGCAAACTAGTTTTATTATTATTATTATTATTATTATTATTATTATTATTATATAGACACCCGAAAAAGATGCATATATTGACCGGCTGGAAATCTGTTGCGTCCAAACGATGCAGCAACGGTTAGTTTAATTACGGTCGATCATCAGTTATTTTCAAAATAATTTAAAAAAAATGTTATGTGATGGACATTTCATACAAAAAAAAAGTCGAACATAATATTAAATGTCCGTTATCCCATATTTCAGAAATTATATAATAATGTAGCCCTATATAAAGACGCTTCCTAGCCAAAGGGTCATAATAAAAGCTGTGGATTTCGTTTCGTTTATTTAAAATCCTTAGCTGAACTTTATAACATTATAATATCTAACAAGAACGCGTGCATCACCCACATAAAGAAAAAGCATAGTTATTTAAATATAGAAATTGATATGATCGAGTGCTTTTGATTTCAGCCTTTTGATCCTGGCTAAGGATTGGGGCTTTAACCCAGATCGGAGTCACATTTTTTATTATTTGTTTTATAATACTGATTTTGAAAATTATTCTCTAAAAAGAGACACCAAATCAATGCATTCAATTTGTGAAGAAGACCCGTCAAAGCTCCATAAAAATCGCCGTGGCGTAGTGGATATGGTGTCCGCCTAGCGACCGGTAGGTTACGGGTTCGATCCTCACTGTGGGGGCGTTCTTTAGAACCCCATAGACACCAAGTACTGATTTAGTCCGAGGAAACGGACATGAGAGCGTTTCAAATAAGCCTAAATGCAATCGAGCTAAAATTAATAGGTTTAAACTAAACTGATACCGGCAGGTTACTTACCAAATTAAGCGGATGAATGGCGGTAGATGGGTTATACTCCACTTCATCGTCGTTACCGTCCAGTATATGCTTCAAGTGCGCGATATAGCTGGAGGCCAATTTGAGAGTGTCTAGTTTGGATAGCTTCGTGTCGGACGGAACCCATGGTAGAGTCGTTTTCAGTTTCGAGAACGCCTTGCTGAGGACGCGCATCCGGGTGCGCTCCCGCTCGTTGGCGGCGTGGCGCTGGATCGGCTGGTGCTGCTTGTTGATCTTACGGAGCGCCGTGTCGTCATCGTCGTCGTCGGCGCTCAACTTGGCGTCCTTACGCCGACGAGGCATCGTCCTTCGTCGAGTGTTCAATTGTCCTTGATGGATTTAAACCTCAACGCGATATCAGCTGCCTTTTGTCCTTTAAAGGGATATCAGATGCACTTGCCCGTTCGTGGGCTTTTAGCTGTATTTTTTAACCTTTCCTAAAGGATCTGCCCAATACTTCACATAAAAGGATTGAGTGAGTTGCACCTGTCACCGATGTCCTTGCAGGGTCGTCATGTCCCTTTAAAACGCCAACACCTTTTTTAACACCGCCCTTTGTGTACTCCTCTTTTTAGGTAGAATGAGTCGAGCAGCTCTTAATTAATTATATATATATATATAAATGATCAGACTGTGTCTTTCATTTAAACAAAACTTTAATTTAAAAAAAAAATCGTATAATTATCGCTTTATAAATTATATCCTTTCATTTCACACTGTGTGTTATTTCATATCAAAATGTGTCCGGATATATCTACACTAGGAAGTGACCTTTATGTATTTTATGTTCACATGAATGCGGAATTTACACCAAAAGTCGTCATTTATTTTTATAAATACGCATTTAAGATGTCTTTTCGACATAATTCATTCAAATATCGGTGTCCAAGTGGTGGTTTTCCTTCCAGATAAAATCCAGGGCCCTCACCTCAGTATAAACCCGAAATCTGCATCGATCTCGATCAAGACTTGGTATGCTTTATGTCAGTCCTTTTCTTGTAATCATAACATGCCTTCATCTGCCATCGGCACTCTCCGCAACAGTCAAATGTCACACTAACACCTGTCTGTACAGCGCCCCGCCGTTGGGCTTATCGGACTAGCCATTGAAACCCGATCCCGCTGGAAAGTCGTTGCGCGGAGCATAATGCGTTGTTTCCCGTGCAATAAACAAGTCACCGAAACGCTAATTATGTCTTAATTGAAACTGTATCCGAATAAAACCCAGAGACCGCAGTTGATAGTGTTTTATGGGTTGTAAAACAACGCACGTCATTTATAAACGGTAAATAGATTAGATGCATTTGAGCCACTCGTCGGAATGTTATTTTACTAACAAGTCAGAACCGCAGGCGTAACCGCAAACTGAAGATGTTGTATCATTTTACTAGATTTGCCAGTATTTAAGCACCAGAATATAAAAATGTATTGTATATTTCCGCTATATTCACTGCGGTAAAAATCGCGAATAATGTAAAGATATTTTTATTTTTTATATTTTTTATTAATAACAATTTATGATAACAATGTATTTTAGGACACCAAATTGAAATTAATACCGACCAAATTAATCGTCTTCTACTAACACAGAATGATAAATATTATAATTACTTCATTATATTGCACAGTTTAAAATGGTGTTATCCGTACGATCGTTTTAGAGTAAATATTGCAGCACTCTTTGCGGGCGCGCACGTGCATAGCACGATTTTCTCGGCTGATACAGCCAGGAAGTGTCCGTCTGTCAATAAATCACATAATTCCACAGCTGGACGCTGTTTCCGTTCGCAACGTCAGACGACGTTGTGTTTATATACACGCGCGAACTCGACAGTATAATAACCGCAGGTAGGCGTAATCAAGAAAATTTCGGGGCGGAGCTTGGTAGTTTTCAAGCCTGTAGAGAGCGGGGTTTTCACGTGTAGCCTCACTAGCATGCATATCATTGAACGAGAAACTGATTAAACGTGAATAATGTTTTATGAGGTTTTGTCGCTCGTATTTACAGCGCAGTTATGTGTTGTATGAATAGTTTCAGTTTCATGAAACCCCATTATGTTTGATCCAGATGTATACAAGCTGTTTAATATGACATCAATGTTGTATAATGGATTATCCTTTACTTCAATGATACATGTGCCTCGACTACTTAAAAATAAATCATCAGCTACATTCTATGTAAATACATTATGTGTTCAACTGTACAGTATTCTATATAATAATAATATCACATGAAGCCTCAAACCACAAATTACTAATCGAACTGGGGAGACACACTAATATACAAAAAGAGAACAGAATAGTATGTACTACTTGTTCTTCAAACGAAGTTCGACAACTGGATTGCGAATGCTATGTTTTCTTCAGGTGTACCAAATATAATGAAATACGATTAAACCAATTATGCCTAGCGTCTAGAAAAAAAAGGCCTTGGCAAACAGCGTAGACCCAGATGAGACGCCGCATGTTGCGGCGTCTCATCAGGGTCTGCGCTATTTGCTTAAAGGAATTTCTGTAAGAATTATTATAAATATAGAAATAAATATACTAGACATCCCTAATTTTGGAAATAAATTGATCCAATTTAGAAGGATTGGAGAGTCCACTAGGTATAAATGGATTAAATTATCTTTATAGCTGGTATTCGTCAGGTCCACCGCTAGATTTTTATACCTTAATGAGCTCTGATGATGAAGCTGTTTAAAAAAAATATGTATGTATGTATATCATCTTCTGAAAAATATCAATATCTAATCAAATATTTTCAATATATTAACACCATATCTATTCTGTTTGTGTTGTTGTTTTTTTTATATGTGTGTGCGTTTATTTAAAAATGTTCTTACCACAGCTATGTTTATATTTAAAAATATGAATAACTTAATAATGTACTTTTATATATTTACACAATCCATATATTTATTTATAAACATGTTCTAGACGCAACTCTGTTAGGATTTAATAGCTAATAATAATGTATAACTATGTATTTTGGGCCAGAGGCCTTTGTTTACAAAATAAAATTTACTTGACTTGACTTGTACATGAACTATCCTTACTGTAAATGTGAGAATAAAGAATAAGATTGTTCCTTTGTTACAGAAGCTGTTGTACATTTTCCGTCGTCTGACTGTATGTTTCTATGTCAAGCTTAGTAGTATACAAGTACCAACAGAAACTTAGCCATGTTTGTACATAGAGTACTTAGTCAAAGAAACTTGTATTCATAGTATTATGATTAATTGCGTATAATGTATTACTCAAACTTGACTTCTCGCTATCTTCAAGATTCGCTTTTTTATATTATCATTATAACATTTTTAAATAGATTCTAAATACTGTAATCTGATTGTCCTAGACCTTTTCATGTATTGATACATAATTATACAACTTATGAAATTCAATACTGATCACATGGACATGCTTTTATATATTTTACTATGTTTTGAACATGTATACTCATGGACTGTATGTCTATTGTATATTGAATAAACCGTTATACTAGTAAACCATTATTTACTCGAACCGCATAGCTTTCGTTTTAATTTGTGCCGCATACTATAAACAATATTTCAAATTACTACGCATTATTCATACAATAAGATATTAAAAACTATTACATTCAAATACAAATACATTCGGATACCGAAAGGTCAAAGCCACAATACCATTTTGCTTAAATCGTAACAACATGCCAAAGTATAAGGCATGACCTTTGTTTTGATACTTATAATATGTCAAAGAATTATCTAGGTTAATTTAATACTGTTAATGAGATGAAATAAAATTGGTGTAATTTTCAAAGGTAAAATATAAAATTCGGCGAGAACAAATAAGATCCATAATTGAATGGAAACTATCCATGATCATGATTGGATATTATTAAGAAGTATTAAGTTCAAGTTTTCAAGTTTTCAAGTTTTTCATTGGTATATCGGCAAAACGCCTTTGACCATTTACATACAAGTAAACAAAGTTTAGTCAAAGTGCATCAGTACAATACAAATACAATCATGCAAATAAACACAAACTACAGTGAAAGTGTTCAAACATTATGTACAAACGTGTACGTATTAACAACAGTCAACAACAAAAAAATTAAATAAAAGAGCAAACAAGTAATATATAGACAATATAATTAGGGTTTCATACACTATTTATTTAAGAAGCAGAAGCAGCAAATGCTTGTAAATTTTCATCGCGGAGTTTCATGGCATCAGTTATGAATCGTGACTGTATTATGTCGACAAGAGAGAATGTTTTTAAGAATGCACATTAATGCGTTATCTTACAGCACGCATGTTCCATTGATGAGTGGTCACTGTGACATAAATTAGCATTTATTCAACTATATGGCGTTAATATTGCGGTAATACTGACAGATCTGTTTTATCTATCATTTATGGATGATTTATGCATTACTTATGTCTGATTTATATTTTAGAATATGATATATCTCTGCGCAGGTGTCGCGTTGTGTGTTATTATCTATTCATTGCAAAGCATAATTGTCAAAAAATATGAGTCTCTCATGGGACTTATAAACGGTTTCTTGTCTTTAAATGTCATTTACATGTTATAACTACTTAAATAACAATGGTCTAGACGTACAAGCGTAAGCAATGCGACCATATCATCATGACAACAAGAACTCTATTCGTCCGTGTTGAACCAATCATTGACACATTTGTATTGATGTGCTTATTGTTACATGCACACGTTTTAATTTATCAACAAAAAAACAACAACCTACAAACATAGTGCGCCGTTGACATTTGACCCAATATCCGAATAATGAATCGGCATATGAGCCTCGATCTGTGAAAAGGAGGTTTAATGCATGTCTGTAAAATGTTTTCCCCGATAATCATGTGCAGTCCGCACAGGCTTATCCGTGACGACACTATCCGATTTAATGATATTTTTTGTTTAAAAAAGTCTTCTTAGCGAAAATCTAGATTATGGTTACATGACACTAAATCATTGTGTATCCGTCCGTGGTCTATTCGAAAGTAGTGCCTATTTGTAAAGAGTTCTTTTTCTCTTCTTGAATAAAAGTCATTTAACAATGTGAGACATAACTTTTGTGGTTATTTCTAATATCCTGTATGTGTCTGGAGTACTTTGATGCCTTGGATTGGAAGCTTACTTTAAAGATGAACTTTTGGGGGAAGTTTTCTGTTGTATGGGGCTTTTGTCGAAATAAGGCTTCCGAAACACTGTTTTCTACGGTGGATGCATACGCCAGCGATTTCCTTCCTTAGAAGTTGCGAGACGGTAAGTTTCTGATTTCAATAATTGAAAGAGGACAGATCCATCTTTAAAATGATACCAGGTTCGGAAACATTGATACGTCGGAAAGGCAAGAAAAATGCTTTGAAAGTTGTCAGTTTTAAAATGGGACTCTATGGGAATCGGAATTAGTGTTTTATAACCTTATGCGGAAAGCGCCGTCCCTATTAGCTTGTGCGGACTGTACAGTCTAATCTGGGACG
Source organism: Dreissena rostriformis (assembly GCA_007657795.1). NCBI lineage: Eukaryota > Metazoa > Mollusca > Bivalvia > Myida > Dreissenidae > Dreissena > Dreissena rostriformis. Next base: position 347,316 of record VMBQ01000194.1, read on the forward strand.
ATACTTTACGCATTAAACTCACTTTTCAAAGAGCGAGGCTCATATACAACTTGTCCATATCATCCTACCTACCCAATAATTCGAACATGGATCAAGATGTTCAGGACAAAGTAAAATACATACACGTATTGATCTCGTCCGATTTACTAGACAAAATAGCCACCAGGGCTAAAATAGAACAATTGAAATCGGTCTAAACTCCATTAACTTATAAAGCTGGGTACTAATTGTGTGTGTATTGCCTCTATCAATTTAATTCAAATAGTTCCGTCCTTCTACGTAAATGGCCACTAAAGCTAAAAATAAAATGTGTGTTAAAGGTTCAAATAACTTTTCAATCCTTCTGGTCAAGTTTATTCATATGTTCATTCGTCCGTTTCCTCTATCAAATCGAGCTGAATATACGAACTTGTTTAAATGTTATTTTCTTCTAAATATTTGTCTAGATTATCAAATAATTTTCCATTAAAAAGTTCGTTTAGTGGTATTTTAGCAAGTTTATTCACATGATAACGCCATGCTGTTCTCAACTGCTACCATCGCTACAATATAACTTGCTTTAATTTTTCATAAATAATGTTTAATTTTTAAAGGATCTTGGTCAGTTTTGATGAAAATGTACACATATGTGTATTAGAAAACACTACCAAAACTCACTTATAGTTTATGCGGTGTAGTGGGTAACCATTTTTTGATTTCTGATAAATATCAAAATGGCCAAGTGGTGGTTTTATTTTGATGCACCCTGGATTTACGTATACTTTTAAATGCTTACTCCTTCTGTGATTTGTGCCAATAAAACCAAATTTTAAATTTACATTTGCGCTGCAAACTGATTCTAAATTGTTTTTATTTGAACGCAACTTCTGGTGTTTTATATTAAATTTCTCTAGCAGTGTGTGACCTCATTTTGACGTTCATCGTATTCAAAATGGCCGACTAGTGGCTATTTTATATTTCTGTGTTAATATCTTAAACATGGAACTACTTCTATTACGTGGATTTAGATCAATGTCGCATTTGGTTTGTATACGTCACAACCGTTATAGCACTCGTTTAAATAAACTGTCTTTTAAAGTATTTAAAATGGCTAATACATTTTTTTTTGTAAATAATATAACATATTACTACCTTTATTGTTTAGAATATAACCTTGGTCGCCAAAAAATTGGAAGTATTCATCACTCCTATACTAGTCTAGTTCAACTTAAACGTCTTTTATTGCTAATACTTGTACTGAGCACTTAACATAAACTTAAATAAACAAATAAATAAAAATAATAAATAAATAAATAAATAAATAAATAAATAAATAAATAAATAAATAAATAAATAAATATATAAATAAATAAATTAATTAATAAATGAATGAATGAATGAATGAATGAATGAATGAATGAATGAATGAATGAATGAATGAATGAATGAATGAAAAAAATTATAAAAGTTAATAAATAAATAAATTAATTAATAAATGAGCTACGCTGTCCGCATTTAAGTTTCGTGGTCTAATAGGCGGATAGGGTAGGCCTTGACCAGACAGTTTTCGAATGATGCGTGTCAAATATAAATATGATTGTAGCAGGGGTCACTGCCTTGGAACTTTCATTAAAAAGCATTTGGTACTTGTACTGGTTTAAAGGCTAGTCCATCATCACCAAGCCAAAGAAAATCTATGATAACGGAAAGTACACAATTAACTTCTATACTATGCTATACCTTTTCATCGACACTGACTATACATGTACCTCCAGGGGCAAAAACATCTGTTTTGATGCGGTTTCTGCGCTCTCTTCGTTTATCTGTTGTTCATTTTTGCATGACCTTCGACCCAAATACTAAACAATATGTGATTTATTAAAAACCTTTCTAGCCAATACAAACAAACAAACCAAGTTTTAAGATCCTAGACATAAGGTTATGTAGCTTCCTGATTTTTCTAAACACCATAATGTTTTGGAAATGAATAAGTTTATAGACTCGTCTGATATCTTAACTTTTACTTCGTTTACTGACACTGACATTGACGAAGTGTTATAGATCCAAATGGTTTTGTAGAAAGAAACCCGTTCGAAGCAGCATCAGATATACGTCAAAATTACATCAACTATAACATATTGGCATAAAAGCTATTTGGCGACATTTTTTATTCCGTTTGATTGTGCTAGAATCTCACTGTATGACTATTCTTTGCATGCCTTACTTAATAGCATATGCACATTAGATGCAGTTGATGCGTTTTTGGAGATTTTAATAATGTATTGTGTTCGTTTAAAATATATTAAGATCGTGTTTTAGCCGGTACGTTTAAATATATATCGCTCGTTCGTTATGCATTTTCACCAAAAACACAACTCACCTTTTCGGTCAATTTCGATCACAATATGACAATGTAATTTAAAAAATAATATTTGCCTGTCTTTTTTGTTGTTATATTAAGATTGCGATGTACGATATTAAAGGCTTTGAAATAGTATTTGTTAGTTGTGCGTAAAAAACCACACAACTCCACCAAAGACGGCTCGTTAGCCGAACGCTTACATATCTTCCCAATCTTTATTGGTAACACAAGACAAGTACCATACGGCAATTTATCACTGTTAAAATAATCTATTTATTAGCCCTAACAATGTAAAGGGTCACAGGGGGCCTCTTTGTATCAATATTAACCCCCGGAGATTCGGCGAAAATAAGCCGCTATCGTGCATTACCCTGCAGTGAATATGCTAATTGGAATACCACGGCGTTTATCGCGCGCGCATGGCAGTGAGCAAAATTAACCGATTATTGTACAATGCGCAGAGCGGATAAAGTTCCAATGCAGAAAAATAAATCTGATATCTCCCGTTGTAAGCGATATCTTTGATTCAAAGGAAATCTTTTAAAGCATACCGATGTACAGGAGTAGACGGTGATTAGGATAATACTTTATGTTTATATGAAATATAGTAGCATGTGATTACTTCTAAGCAAATGCAACCCGTTCGAGATACCGTTTCTTTGTTCTTGTAAACAATACATGATTCCGAAAGTGAGTGTTTATTGTTTTATTCATAAAATCCATTTCGGATTCCGATTTTCTCCGAAAAACGGCTACTGATAATCACGTTTGCCATACTACAAAGGGTTAGAAATCGATCCAATCGCGTTATGGAATATGTTTAATATGATACTTGCTCATCTTCCATGGACAAAAGAACACATTTACCGTTGTAAAACTTTTCATCAACAATCAAGAAAGTAGTCCCAAACCTGACCACAGCGTAGAGAAACATAGTTCTCAGTAAATTGCACATCTTATACAGTTGTTAGTTATTTCGGTCTATAACCAACTCTGTGTCGTTTTGATGGGTGGCTATTTAACGACTCCTTGTTTAATTCCTACGCATCGAATATCGAAATGTGTGTTTGTTAACTGATAATATGCGATAAGTCGAACTGTTTGTCGAAATTATAACACAGTTCGTCCATTAGATTTTCAGAATAGGAAATTTAGTCTTACGGAACTCAAATAATGGCGATGACAAACATGTTGGTGATTGAGATGATGAGTATAATGATAGCGCTATAAACTTTTTACATACATTCTTTCTATTAATAGGCAAATTTAGTGTTGGTTTCCACTAACCCGACCGACCATAATGTTATGTTCCTACCCAAAACAGTTGCTAAATTCCCCAAAAAACTATTACGCGTGCGATCATTTTTGCCTCATTCAATCATAATCGCTAAATTCAGTTTTAATTAGATCAAATAACCGCAAGAAAGAATGTTAAATAGAGATTGAAAAGATGTATGCATGTCATTGCAGATTCTTATCAAATTTGTAATCTTTAAAAAAAGTTTAGCCTACGTATATACCCTACCCTTTTTAGCGATGTTAGTGGAAACGAATTACTTTTTGGCTTAACTAGATTATCAACATTGTGAAACATAGGAAAGTCGATATAATTTATTTGGAATATCGTTACATATGAAGAAGAACCCGTTACAGCAGCAGCAACAGCAGCAGTATAGACGGTGAAGTAGCAGCACCATTAGCATCACCAGTACCATCATCAACAACCACAAGAAACACGATCAGCAGCAGCAGCAGTAGCAGAAACAGCAGTAACAGTAGTTACAGTTCTAGCATAATTGCAAAGGAGACGCCGTTTACTGGAATTAGGGCGCCAGTGAGCGCACTTCCTTATAACGTACATGTCGAAGAATCTGTTTTATCTACAACAAGCTCCTAAGCTATGCCGAAACCAAGCGTCTACTCGATCAAGATGGATAAACGAGATAAATGGCGGATTAATGGCGATTTCGCTGCCAGTTTGAATATAAATGCGATATTTTCATGTAAACAATTTGTAGAATATCTGCGATGAGCGACTGATAGAGCATTGAGAACACAGGCCTTAGAAGACCACCTATCAGAATGTCCATCACTTTGGGGGATCGTGTTTCTAAATTATTCGTGCATGTGATGTTAGACTTAGCATCAAAACATAAAACTGCAGATTTCATCGCGTTTCCATTTAAACTTCTTTTATTGCCACCGTAGTTTTCTATGACAACTTTGTACCTACTTCGCAGCTCAATCATTTATTGTATTGTTGACAAAGTGTTCAATAAAGGTACCCTAACAGTTTCACAAAATCATGAAATTTACTTCCTCGAGAACAACATCTGCAATTCTTAAAGCAGATTTTTTTTATTAATGTATTAGAAGTATAATAGTATAATATATATATACTCTTAAGTTCAGAGGCTTAAACATGTTTGTATAAAAAATTGACGTATCCAAAGTACAAATATAGAATTTCTCTTTAATATTAACATGCCGAGTAAATATTATAGACATTTTTTTCTTGATAATGAAGTATACTACTGCACTTTACTACCGCTCAGCAGACCGTTTTGTTTTGTGTCAGCACGAAAATATAATAGGTTAAATTATATTAATCGAGTATAATGAAGAATGATATATCACAATCCACAACCAATACAAATGTTGGTTTCTCCACATGCGACCGATCCATTAAAATTGCCGCGACCCAAAATTGTATAGACCACGCAAAAAGATCTTGCTTCATTTACAAGTAGGAACAGACGAACTTTACTAATGCACTGCAAGGCTTATCTGGGACGACACTTCATATGCATTCAGTCCTGTTTTTCCAGAATTAGGCTAATATCAGTTTTATTTTGTTTTTTTCTCCACAAATTTGGAAAGATGACTATAATTCTTGTACTTTCTTCCGTTGAACAAGAAAAGCAGTTGAGTGTGTTTGTGTATACTATCGAGGATATATCTATCATAATCCAAGGGAAATATTTATATTCCAACAGATGTTGATTGCCTTCTGTGAAATGCCATTCGCATGGTCCTGCTATAAATGTTATAATACCGCTTCTAAATTGCTGTTTTGAAGAGATTTCCTAACTTAATAATACTAAAGAATTATACGTCAGAATAGTATCGCAAGTTTTAATATCATGCGAAATATTGTATCACATTATAATAATGTCTTTAATGCTCAATATATTGGGCTGAAGAACATTACTTTTCTGCTTAATGATTCTTAATGCATGTGCGTAAAGTGTCGTCCCAGATAAGGGTCCACACTTTCGGCCTAAGCTGGATTTTTGCTAAGAAAATACATGTACTTTCTTAAAACGGAAAATAAAATAAAAGCGGAAAGTGTCGTCTCTGCACAGTCTGATCTTGAACGACACTTCACGCACTTGCATTAAGCCCCATTTTCCCATAGCTCGGCTAATATATATGTCGTAATAAACTGTCGACAGGCTGTCCCGTTCTGTACTGTTTATACGAGAAGCTCGCTTGTCATTTTTTTACCAATATACATGTACACACTGCACTATATGAAATATTTATCAAATTCGGTATTTTTATTAACCATTTAATTAGTGACATAATCGTATCAACTTAAATTTAACGTCCGTAATAATAATATACCTTCATCAAACCGTGTCTAAAGGTCTCAAGTTATAAAATTAATACCCAACGTATGCAAATTATATTTTCTGCAACGAATCTACATTGAATTTGATTGGTTGTTTCGATTTTAATTGAAATATTTTAATTGCATATATTAAAAACCAAAAATAGTGGTCGATCCAGAATATTGAAAAGGAAATAAGTTGCTTAATACATTGATTTCGTCGACAGGAATTAGCAAATCAGACATTGGTTTAATAATGACCTTTGATTATTGAAACGACTACAAACTACTAACGATTATTTCACTATTCTGCAATACAAAACCTTATACTTCATAAACATTCTAAGTACCAGTTTCAGAATAACTCATGTAAGTATTTATTTAATAAGAAAGGCCCATTCTAAATTGTGAGAGAAGTAAGTTCTTAATTTTAGACCATGAGTAAATGTCTAATTACAAGAAAGTACCACCTCATAAATATATAATAAATCCCATAAAGGAGATACAAAATCCTGTTATACGGACTGGGTATCTCCCTTTAAGTTCTTAGTATCTCCTAGTTAGGAAATAGTATAAACTAAATAAATAGTAATTATGAGAAAATGGTGTGTAAAAAAAACGCGGACTGTTGCACTTGGACGTTAACATAGTATTGCGATCTTGTAACAAAAGCTTCAAGAAATCTGATTCCAGAAAAAGTATCATAGCCTTCAGGCGTCCACACATTATATATAAACCAAGTCGATAGAAATCTATGTTTAACATCTGTATGTAAACTAATTCACGCCGTAATTTAATGAGGAGACTCCGAGGTTTATAGTAGACCTTTCATCAGTTGTTGAACACGAAACAACTGCTCGGGATTTGCCGCAAAATGATTAAAACGCTGAAAAAATACTTTTTTTTATCTATATCCGTCCCGTCTCTGACGCTTTGACCTGACTTCCTGTAATTTGTTTGATTTTTTCCCTGCCGTTTTGTTTCCAAAATGCGAATCCGTTATCTGCGTGCAGTTGTATTTGATTCGACTTCTTTTAATTGGTGTCAGAGATGACTTCTTTTGTGAATATGAAACATAAAAAAACATTATTTTATGTTTTACGCAGCAGCTTTGCATCGTGGAATACCCACGTGCGTTATGCTGTAACTTTCTATAATCACGCATTGAATCAACACTTTGTTACCGAGAAGGCAGCTTGGTTCGTTTGTAACGGGAAAAAACGCAGGAAAATATATTCAATATGCTGCATGCAATTCTCTCCCTTTCTTATACTAATTTAGTTGCTTAAAGCCCCATTAACACTCAACATTAAGGAATATTTCGTAAACTATTTCATAAATAAAGTTAATCCATAAAAAAATCATTGTTCATTATAGCAATAGCCAAAATTTCAACGCTAGATGTGGTCTAGTTACATAGATTTAACAAGATACAAAATGCACTTTTTTATTTTTTGTGGAACAATATATTCAACAAATATTCATGTTCCAATTTAGTGTTCGTGTGTCGAATAAATAGACATCGTTGCAGGAAATTAAAATGGAATATATTGTACATCAGAAAATACAAAAGAGAATTTTGTTTCTTGTTAAATCTATGTTACCAGACCACATCTAGCGTTGAAATTTCGGCCTATATTGCTAGCGTTGAAATTTCGGCCTATATTGCTATAAGGAACACTGATTGTTTGTGGGTTAACTTTATTTTTCGAAATATTGGTTGATTTTGAGTTTTAATAGGGCTTTAATATCAGATGGCGAACGTAAACAGTAGGGTAGGGTTCCATTTTATTAGCAATCAACTAGGATGATAAAAAAAATCAATGAATAGTCAAACCATTGCGAGAATATCCTTAAAATTTGTTTTGAAGTGTATGTTAAACAACTCACACATTCTTTATTTTATAAACAAATATTAAGCAAAGGAAAACACTATTCGACGAAGTGATTATAATATTTGGTTGTTCCCGTTGCATTATATGACAGGTCACCTGACCTGGAATGAACAGACTTTGTACATCTAACGTCACATTTTATCTTTAAAATGCACTTAATAGCGGGTTACTAATACAAAATGTTCAGTGTCAAAATAATACGTTCTTTTTAAAGTTCATTACATTTCAATTTCACGAATGTATTAACCTTACATCTTCATTTATGTTCTGTAATTCACATTTAGATACGGTACATTTTTTAATAAATACAATAGATGCATTATACGTTTACCAGTTGCCGTATGACAATCGGTGCTTGTTTCTTGGAGTAAAAGATTCACGGGTAGTACGTAAGCACGCATGTAATTTAAAATCATAACTTATTAATACCGCAACTTCAATTATCAATCCGTAAAAGAGCAATTTTACCATCAAAAGCATAGTGATAAATTAAACCGTTGCCTGTTATTGTGATATTGCACATTTTATGAAGTAAACTTTATTTTTAAAAATCATTTGTCTTGTATATATTCTTGGCGTTTTTGTCTTTTTCGAGGAAGAGATATATGAAGTACTGAGGGTAAGTAACTATGAAATAATTCGTTCCTAGCAGTGTTACCTCCCTGGCAATGTACCACATTATTCTGGGACCCGATGTTAACTTAATGAGCCTTGTTCTGGAAAACTGGGCTTAATGCACGAGCGTATAGTGTCCTCCCAGATTAGCCCGTGCAGTCCGCACAGGATAATCAGGGACGACACTTTCCGCTGTAATGGTATTTTTTTGTTTAAAGGAATTATCCTCTTAGCGAAAATCCAGTTTAGGCGGAAAGTAACGTCCCTGATTAGCCTGTGTTAAGGCTGTTATTGTGCCTTAGCTATAGCACAGGCTAATCTGGGATGACACTTTAAGTCCGGTATTCCCAGAACAAGGCTCAAATATGTATTAAATTTAGTAACCAAAATGAACATTAGTTTAGCTCGCAAACATTATTAGGGCACATAATGTTATGCGTACAAATATTAAAATACCGGTACTGCGAATATATTATTTTCCGTACTGGAACCGATTTAAGTCGATTGAACCTCACGATCTTATGACCGGTTCACATATTAACGGACTAAACTGCCGATACCACCACGAAGTAAATCACACGGCTGACCCCGGATATGCAGAATTCCGTAGTTTGATAAGGTTATAATACACTAATTCCATTTCCCATAAGGTCCCATTATAAAACCGCCAACTTACAAAGCATTTTTCTTATATTTCCTATATATCAAATTTTGCAAGACCGGTATCATTTTAAAGATAAATCTGTCCTTTTTCAATAAATGCACTCAAAAATATATGGTCTCGCAGCTTCTAAGAAAGTAAAATTCGCTCAAAGGCAAGCACCCTCGGAAAACAGAGTTTCGGAATTGAAATTTCGACAAAAGCCCCGTACTTCAATAAAAGCACCCCAAACGTTCATCTTTCAACGTAATCCCCAATGAAATGCACCAAAATGTTGCAGACACACATAGGATGCAGGAAATAATTGCAAAAGGCATGGGTGCGATCGCTAAATTGCTTTTAAACCCGAAGAGAAAAGGAACTCTTTAGAAATAGGCACTACTTTCGAATGGACCACGGAGGGATACAAAATGATTTAGTGTAGTGTAACCTTAAAGGAAACTTAAACTTTTCGGATCATGAAGAAAACGCATCTTCATCATTATTAATCTATTTGTACCACAAATACAAAATTTCAGGTCGATCTGACAACTAGAAATACCTTAAAGAAGCATTTGAGTATCACACATGATAAGCCACCTGCCTTCCGTTTTCTGTACTTGGATTTCGAAGGTAATACGACCTAAATTCGCGTGGAAATCATATAAAACAAAGAAATTAACAGCTCATTTACACTTATTTGCATGCAATGG
>VMBQ01000194.1:358454-414618 GCA_007657795.1 Dreissena rostriformis
CAGTAGGGCTGTAACGAATACACTAGGTGACGAATACGATACGTATCACGAATACAGGGTGGCGAATACGAATATTTATTCGCGAATATGAATTTCAATGAACAAAAGTGATACTGACAACTGAAATGACAGTATATAGTATGAAACTATGAGTATTTGTCAATATGATTAATTGAGTATCATTACATACTGAAAATATGAAATATAACACTTTGAAATAACAAAACACTGACTAGAACTGCTTAAACTTTGAACACAGTTTTTAAACTTTTGAGAAAACATGACTAGTACCCATACAAGCCTTGAGTAGAACAATTAAGAGTCAACAGTTGACACATTAGTGACTGTAGCATTCCCTTTGCTAGGCTCCATGTTTGTTGATAAGTTGCACAATCATTGTCGTAAAGATAAACAAAAAAGAAATTCCATCTGCTAATCCTTTGTGTGTATGTTTGAGAATCAAATCACTCGTATTTACCTAAATAAACATTAAACAATCATCGAAAGATTTTTCAATTCAATGTAAATATTCAACCGGTGCCCGCCATTGTAGTTGCTAATATCACTGTGTAACATAGTGGGTGGGAAAAACATAATGAAAAACGCCGGAATAAGGAGCAGAACATTTAAATATAGGGGTTTATTGTATGAACCTTCATTTCTAAGGTAAGATAAGATGATTAAACTTTCAAACTCGAAACCGCGTTGTTTGTATTCGTCAAATATTCGGTTCGGGAGGTGGCGAATAATGAATACGATTCGTCCACAGCCGTATTCGAGTAAATCGAATATTCGAATGTATCGTTACAGCCCTAGTTTTAATACACTGATACTTCTATATAAACCACCGGAAAGCATAATATAAATTGTTGTTATTCACATACACGCGATGAGGACACACATACATATAGATTTGTAAAAAAGGTATGAGCTATTATAAGAATGGCAATGAAAGTTTTTTTTTCTCAAATATATAGTGAAGGGAAATGTTTATGTTTAGCTTTAACACATGTACATGTATTAGAGGGGGTAATCACGTGATTGTCAAGAGGGCGACGTCCATGCCGAGACAGGTATTTTTCGCCTTTTTGTTGTTGTTTTTTTTTGCTGTTTTTTTTTTTATGATGACGTCGCCGTCGTGACTATCACGTGATTACCCCATCTGATGAATGATAAGTCGTCTGTAATTTTTGCAGAAGAGAGCTGTGTTGTTAATATTATCAATAACGCATTTAGTTATATATAACGCGGTTCTTAAAACATCACATCATGCATGATAGATGTTTCGAGTCGCTTGGTTATATGATTAATATGAGACGCGCTCTTAGAAAAGGGGGTTTATTGCATGTGCGTACAGTGTCGTCCCATATTAGCTTGTGCGTTCCGCACAGGCTAATCAGGGACGACACGTTCCGCCTGATCTAGATTTTTCCTTAGAAGAGACTTTTTTTAAACGAAAAATATTAGAAAAGCGGAAAGTGTCGTCCCTGATTAGCCTGTGCGGACTGCACAGGCTAATCTGGGACGGCACTTTACGCAAATGCATTAAACCCCCTTTACACAAAGCAAGGCTCAATTAAATATAAAACGGTTCTTAAAACATTAAATCATGTCTGATAGATGTTTCACCTCGCTTGGAAACAGGATTATGCTTGCTGATAAAAACTACGTGCTTGGTTACCGTTTCTCTGCGCTTTTTGACGATGTCAACGTACGTGCTGACAATACTTTCATAGTTGACATACATAGTTAGATTGCTGAAACCTATTTACAATGTTAATCAAACACGTTAGAACCGATCAATAGGTAAGATTGGTTGAATCTACAATAGAAAATGAGCCAATAAGCAAAAAACACAATACGCAACAAAAACCTCAAAGGTTGACTCCCTTTGTTTTAATTATGCTGTTCAATATTTGACAATAATAACGGGCACGTCAGTTTGGCTATATAAAACAGTGAGTTATCAATAAGTCATGTAGATTCTCTTACGGTGGACGAATTATGCCGTCAAATATATACATTTTATTTTTATTCTTCTTATAAAATTACCGCAAGAATTTTAGTTTAACGACTTAAATATTTAGTGAATGATTAATTAAATATGATTAAAGCTGATAAACTAACGTTTTTAAACTATATATGAACGGATACCGTCGCTCGTGGTTTGGCTAGTTTACGACTTAGAGAACGTGAGTTATATGTGCATACACATTTATAACCAAGCAGCGACGCGCGTTGCGAAGTAACGTTTATCCTTCAAAGATCATTGCCTTCCCACACCAGTCTAAAACGTTCTATCTCATTAAATAATCGCGCAGATAACGCAACCTAAGTTGTTACCAGCAAAACAAAATCCCCAATGAAACCGGGTGGGAAAACCGGCAATTTGTATTCAACATGTAGCACATAAATACCCTTATATCCGATTTAAGACCTGCGGAAAATTCCCCTCAGAGATAAACCACTTGTGTGTAACAGAATATCACAGCACCCATGAATTCCCATCATTTCGTATATTGCATTGTTATAACCACCATTTGCTTAAAAGATGCATAGCAAACTCTATTCAAGAATATGATATACAGCAAACGAGCCAAATATCCGACATATGGTTTATAGATGGCACATTTTAATTTGCCTGTAAGCGATGGGTTGTTTTTGCTGTAAGCTTCCAGTAGGATGGCAATAAATCGCGGTTAGCAAAACGAAAAAAGCGCATCGGAAAACGCGCACGGAGTATTAAAATTGATGAGCCGAATGCTAAATACAAATGCATGTCTAAAATATTGATAGATAAAGATTCAGCGATTGCATCGTACGTTTTGATGGATCTGCAAAATGTAAATTCACAAATATGGGTGCTTCATGCAAAGCATGTATAACTAGGAGTAAATTGATGGTGGATAAAGGCATGCGCTCGTAAATGAAAGCACGTGCCAGGCCGTGTTGATGTGAACTCGATATACCTGTATTCCAAGGAAAGAGGAAAGAGATATCCTAAGCGATATGGTCAGTGTGTATCCATCCCTGTACTGAGTTACGAAGAATATGACCTCTCGTAAAAGGTAGGTAGATTATACATAAACGTTAGAAATAATACCACTTTTCATTTTTGTTTGAAATTTCTGAAAAAATACAACACTTAAGAAACTTACCGCAGCCAGTGTATTTTGCGTTTAAATTCGGGTCCGGTAGGGGACCCATTCCAAATTAAAAACAAAAGTATATATTCTTTTCAAACTGGGACCTAAAAATACCCAATTAAAGGTTTCCAAATTTCGTTTTTTTTTAATAAGTCGCAACATGTTATTCATCTCAAATCCAGCTCTATAAGTTGAACTTTAGTTATTCACTTCATTCTCAATTTTTAAGTGTTGTTGGCAAAAAATCAACAACACTAATTTTCCAATTTTAGTCAAAACGACGCGATTTTTTCTAATGCAAAGGGACCCGGCTCCATTCCCAAACCGGTGCGAAAAACACTGCCAGCTCAATGAAATAAACTTACTTACTCGTATGGATTACTTCTTATTCTTTAAAAAAAAACTTTACAAGAGTGTCTAACACCCATTAATATGAGGTAAGTTGGCTGTTTATAACCAAGGATTTCAGAATTAATTAACCCTGTCACGAACGGTCAAAGTCAAAAATAAACAATTCACAGTTGACTTGAAAAGTATGTGCATACAAGTGTGGAGTGCGAACATTTGAATACACATCCGATATGTTATAGTGACTATAGGCGATAAGCATAATGCATATAATTAGACAATAACACACGGCTGAGCTGGGCCGGACGTCCATTAAGATTTTGTGAAGTACCTCATAGAAGTCGAATCTCGTGTGACGTAATGTATGTGACGAAACACACCGCTTTAAGCTATTTTAGTGACAACAATTCGAACGTTGTGGTTTATTTAATAGTAAAATATTTATTTTAAAAAGCTTCGAACGAATCCAAAACATATTTCGAATTGTGTGTTTGTAATGTGTAATGGGAAACTTCAAGAGGAATAAAATAAATCACTCCGAGCAGTCATTCGATTTTGTAAAATGTTTCAAAAAGTGAACTTTGAAATAAATTTAAGATAAAGGGATAGAAAACACAGCAAATGGAAGTGCATATCGTTGTAATTTTAATAGTAAAAGCATTGGATTAAAGTTGTCATTGAAGTAAGAGTGTCGTTTACTTAATTTTGATATGGGATGACTCCTGTTAAACTTAAAGCTCAAATAGTGTCATCAATCTTATGTACAGCACAGTTTCAGTTGCAATCGATATTGTTAAATCATTATTCCAATTGTGTGCTACGTTTAATTGTCATTATTTTGTAACATTTCGTGGATTTGTGGCTGAATTGTATTTATCACCGTTAGAAAAAGACTGAATGTGGACGCCATTTTGTTCAGTTGATGTCGCGCGATCAGATTCTTTTCAGATATAAAAAATCGGCCCGACGGGCCAATATAATTTATATTGGCCCGCTAGATACGAATAACGGCCCGCCCGTGACGTCATTTTGTTACTATTTATAGTAACACTATGTAATATTTAGTACAAACTCATGTTTAAAGAACAAACACCTCAAAATTGCCTAAGTAAAAGAATGACTACAGTTCTTATCAACGAAGACAAGGGATGATATCAGGCCTTACACATAACGTTAAGTGTATATTTGGCTGGTAAAAACATGCATAAACGTTGTGCAATGTTCTCAAAATGAGCTCAAACAAGGTCTGGTGCATTCGCTGCTTATCATGCACATGAATACAGTTTGCTACACATCGCACATATGAATACAGTTAGTTATACGTCATATTTATAAAAAGCAGTTTGTTATACGTCGTGAACATGAACACAGTTAGCTGCATATCGTGCACATGTGAATGCATTTCTTGTAGATGTACATACACATGGTGAAAATGAATGCAGTTTGCTACACGTCATTTATATGAAATCAGTTTGTTATACGTCGTGTACATGAAAACAGTTTGTTGTACAACGTGTGCATGTCGGGTTCATTATATCAGTTTGCTGTACGTCGTATACAGTTTGCTGAACATCATGTGGTTGAATATAATTTATAGCACATTACGCACATATTAAATACAATTCGCTGCACATCGTTAACATTAAATCATGAATACATAGCGCTTTGAATCATGTACATGAACAAAGAAGGCTGCACATCATGTATAAAAGTGCAGTTTGCTGCCTATCATAAACACGAAAACAGATTGCTGCATTTTATGAACATGAATATAGTTTGTTGTACAACATATTCGTGCTTCAAATTATGTACATTTATACAGTTTTCTGCACATCATTTAAATAAATACAGTTGACTCTACATCATGGGCATTAATACGGTTTGTTGCACACTAAATACATGTATACAGTTTGGTGCACATTATGTTCATGAATACGGTTTGCTGCATACCATGTTTACGAATTCAAATTATATTCTTTAGTAAAGTCTTCTGCATATAATGTATATGAATACACTTAAGTGCACATCACGTACATCAAACAGTTTGCTAGACATAATAAGTATGAATATATTTCTAACATATTATGAACATACTGACAGTTTACTGCATGTCGTATTTTGATACAATGTTGTGAGTATCATGTTCATGAATACATTTTAGTGCACATCATGCACATACACATACTTTGCTCATATCATGTGCATAAATACAGTTTACTGAATGCCATATCTTTATATACCGTTTCCTGCATGAAATATGCATGTAAACAGTTAAGTAAACATCATACATGTGTAATCATTCAAGAGGTCGCCGTGGTGTAGTGGATATGGTGTTCGCCTAGCGATCGGGAGGTCACGGGTTCGAACCCCACTTGGTGCGTTCCTTGGATCTCCCACAAAGACACCAAGTACTGTTTCTAGTCCTACGAAACGGACTCGAGAGCGTTTCTATAAGCCTAAGGCTTTCGATGCAATCGAGCTAAAATAAATAGGTTTAAAAACTTATCATTGTAATATTTAGCTTTACTATCCCAATTCTATGCAGCAATTCGCATTATAACAAAGTTCCGGACATCTAAGACGTAACTAGCATTTTCAGAAATTTCAGAGCAACTAACAAGCAACGCGAGAGAAAATGTATAATAAATGCCCATCAGATACTGAGAGAAATTAAATAGAATTCAGTTGCATCATGATGATTGATCTGTTTGCGACCATGACATTAATCTTCTGCACTTCTGTGCCCATATGGCAAACAATGACATCTGTTCATTGCAGGAGAATCTAGTCTGGATTCGTCATTCTGATAGATGTTACAAATCGCGTTGTGAGCATAATGATTGCTGGTAAAGACTACGTGCTTGGTGACCGTTTCTCTGCGCATGTTGACGATGTTAACCTGCGTGCTGTTGATGTTGACACGCACATATAGATTGGTGAAAAAGGAGTTAATATACTATTATGGCTACCACGATAAAACCATAACATGTTAACTATTCATAACAATATCAATCAAACACGTTGGAACCGATTAACATAGAAGTTTATTTAATTTATTATAAACATGATGCATTAATTATTTGCTTTAACACATGCACATGTTGCATGATGGATCGCAAGTAATCTTTAAAGAAGAGACATTTATTTGTAACCTTTTCAAGTAACGAATATAATTATATATGTACCGGTACATCAGTAAACATTACATAATGTCTGATAGATGTTTCACGTCGCTTGGTAATATGATGAGAATGCTTGCTGGTAAAACTACGTGCTTGGTTACCGTTTCTATACACGTGTTGACGATGTCAACGTGCCTGCTGACAATACTTTCATTGTTAACATACAGATAGATTGCTGAAATATGTGAACTTTTCATTACAATTTTTATCAAACACGTTAGAACAGATTTATATGTAAGATTAGTCTAATCTACTTTAGAAAATGATGCAATAAGCAGTAAACATAATAAGCAACAAAAACCTCAAAGGTTGTCTCCCTTTGTATTAAATATGCTGTAAATAGTGGTTAATAATACTGGGACCGTAAGCTTGCCTATATAAAACAGTAAGTTATCTATAACTTGGGTAGTTTCGCTAATGGTGGACGAATTATGCGGTTAAATATATACATTTGATTTTTATTCTTCTTTTCAAATTATAATTAGAATTTTAGTTTAACGATTTAAATATTTAGTGATCAATGTGATATGCTTAATTTTGATAAACTAACGGTTTAAAACTATGATATGAACGGATACCGTGGCTCGTGGTTTTGGTAGTTTACGAATAACAGAACGTGACTGAGTTATAAAAAATGTATAACCAAGCAGCGACGTGCGTTGCGAAGTAACAAATATCTTTTAAAGATCATTGCCTTCCCACACCAGTTTAAAAAGTTCAATCTAATTAAATAATCGCGCAGATAACGCAACCTTAGTTGTAACCAGAAAAAAACACAACCTCAAAGACACCGGGTGGGAAAACTATCAATTTGTATTCAGAAAGTAGGATATAAATACCCCAATATCCGATTTAACACATGCGGAATATTTTCCTCTGAGATAAACCACTTGTGTGTAACAGAATATCACACCACCCAAAAATGCCCATCATCTCGTTTATTGCATTTTTTAACCACCATTTGCTTGAAAGATGTAAAGCAATCTCTATTCAAGCATATGATATGCAGCAAACGAGTCAAATACCTGACATATAGGTACTAGATGGCACTATTTAATTTGCCAGTTAGCTTTTGCTGTAAACTTCCTTAAGGTTGTCAATAAATCTTGGTTAGCAAAACGAAAATAGCTCTTCGTGAAACGCGAATGGAGTATTTAAATTAATAAGCCGAATGCTAAATACAAATGTATGCTTAGTATACTTATCGAGAGATTTCAGAGATAACATAACATGTGAAACGTGTGCGATTTTAAATGGATGGGCAAAATGTGAACACACACATATGTGTGGTATATACGTAGCATGTATAACTAGGAGTTAAATGATGGCGGATTAAGGCACGCGCTCGTAAATGAAAGCACGTGTCAGGCCGTGTTGATGTGAACTCGATATACCTGGATTCCAAGGAAAGAGTAAAGAGATATCCTAAGCTATATGATCAGTGTGTATCCATCCCTGTACTGAGTAATGAAGAATATGACCTCGTGCAAAAGGTAGGTACACGAACGTCAGAAATAATATCACTTTTCATTTCTGGTTGAAAAAGCAAAAGAAAAATGATCCCAGCTCAACGAAATAAACTTAATTACTTTTATTCTTTAAATAGTACTTTACACGAATTTCTGTAACGCCTATTAGTCTTAATTTTGCTGCGTATAACCAAGGATTGCATAATTAAAAACCCATATCATGCATATATATGTATGAGCAGTTTGTTATACGTTGTGTACAAGAACACAGTTAGCTGCATATCGTGTACATGTACCTTTTTCGTATATGAACATACACATAGCGAACATGAATACAGTTTGCTACACGTCTCTTATATACAACTAGTTTGTTATACGTTGTGCACATGAAAACAGTTTGTTGTACAACATGTGCCTTTCGGGTTCATTATAACAGTTTGCTAAACGTCGTATACAGTTTGCTGAACATCATGTGGCTGAATATAATTTACAGCACATAACGAACATAAATACAATGCACGTCGTTAACATGAGTACATTTTGCTGCAATAAATCTACATGACCAAAGAATGCTGCACATCATGTACATAAGTGTAGTTTGCTGCCTAACATGAACATGAATTCAGATAGCTGCATATTTTAAACATGAATATCGTTTGATGTACAACATATTCGTGCTGCAAATTATCTATTAAATTATAAACATAATTAACATGAATATATTTCGAATATATTATGTACATACTAAAATTTTACTACATGTCATAGTTTAATGCAAAGTTGTGAATATCATGTCCATGAATACAGTTTAGTGCACATCATATACATAAACATATTTTGCTCATATCATGTACATAAACACAGTTTCCTGAATAACATTATATACAATTTCCTGCATGTCATGTAAATGTATACAGTTTAGTTAACATCATTATCTTTTTAACATTGTAATAGTAAGTTTTACTATTCAAATTCTATGCAGCAATTCGCATACTCATACTTTTCCAGAGGGCTAAGCCGTTACCAACATTTTCTCAAATGTCAGTACAATTTACAAGCCACGCAAGAGAGTAGGTTCAACACAAAACCATCAGATACTGACAGAAGCTTTCGTGAATTCACTTTCATTCTGATGATTGATCTGTTTGCGATACCATTATTTGTCTGCACTTTTTGTTCCCAAATGTCAAACAATTATAGCGTCTGTTCAATGCATGAACATCTAGTGTGGATGCGTCATTGTTTTCAAAATTGGCTTTTCCAACCATATAGTAATGCGAACCGTATTTATAGTTGACTTTATATTTCTCAATAATTATGAGCACGTCAGTTTTGCTATAAAACAGTAAAGTATCAATAACGAATATAGCTTTGCATACATTGGACAAATTATGAATAGTACAGTCCCTGGGCAACTCCCGTGTGCAAAAAAGAGTGAAAGCTGATTTCTATATAATTTTTAAGGTAAATGTCTGAAGTGTCAGAAAATGTTTGGTGGACGTGCCGCGTGATGGTACGTTTTTTGTAATCCAAGATGGCGTCCAAGATGGCCGCCAAAAATGATAAAAAAAAACAATTATCTGTTTTTCAGTCTGAATTGTCTGGTAGATTCTTATTTTTTTCTTAAATAAACAATGGTTAACATATTTTTTTCGCAAAATATGTCTCTTTTTGCCATATTTTTCGACAAATTCAAAAACAAATGACAAAAAAAGTATCAAAAAAAGGCGAAAAAAGGCATAAAAATTGAAAGTGTGTGCAAACTTTCATTTCTGTTGATTGTAATTTTGTAAATTATTTCAACTTTATTGCTGAATAGTGTACGGGCATCAATTTTCTTTGCATTGATGCTATTTTCATCTAAGACGGACACGGTGTTGTTGTTTTATTCCCATGAAAAGGTGGGTAGGGTAAATCAGAATTCAACAAAAAATTACATTATTGTAGTAGGGTCAATGTATGAAAAAAATACCTTCAACCACAAAACAAAATGGTACAAATGGTATTTTAACTGAACCTGGTAAAGTAGAAGGTCCTACAAAGCAAATCAAAAGTTTACCACAATCGGACCTTCGGAAAGTGTTTTTTTTTTCAAGATGGCCGCCAAGATGGCCGCCAAGATGGCCGCCAAGATGGCCGCCAAGATGGCCACCAACCCCTATCAATGATAATAACTATGTAACTATACAATCAAATTTAGTGAATTTGCTGTCTATTCCTAGGTTTCAAGAGGCGAAGAACACATTTAGATTATCAGACATTGTTTAAGTTTACAATAGTACACACAAGTCCAACACGGCGTCCAAAATGGCAGCCAAGATGGCCGCAAAAACCTATAAAAGATTATTACTATGTAAATATCCACTCAAATTTGATTATTTTGGTGGCTATACCCAGGTTTGAGGGGGCAAAGAACACATTAATATCATCAGACAAAGTGTAAGTTAAAGATGTTACACAGAAATCAAACATGGCGTCCAATATGGCCGCCAAGATGGCCGCCAAAACCTATTTATGATCATAACTATGTTACTATCCACTCAAATTTGACGAATTTGGTGTCTATACATAGGTGTCAAGGGGCAGAGATCATCAGACATTGTTTAAAATTACAATAGTAAACACAAATCCAACATGGCGTCTAAAATAGCCGCCACGATGGCCGCCAAAACCTATTTATGATCATAAAATATAACTATGTAACTATCCACTGAAATTTGATGAATTTGGTGTATATACCCAGATTTCAGAGAGCAAAGAGCACATTAAAATCACATTTATATCATCAGACACAACTTAAGCTAATTATATTACACAGAAATCCAACTCGGCGTCCAAAATTGCCATCGACACAATACGAAGGACCACAAGTCCATAACTTGTTACTCAACCGTTATGGTTGCTATGTAAAACGCCATAGTTTAGGAGACAGGGAACACTTTAACCGAATTGAGGTTATCACTAAGGTGTTGAATAATCATAAAATCCAATTCACGACATTTGGATGAGAGAATGAACTAGCACATGACTTCATGATAGGATCAGGTTTTACTAACTTATGTAGACTTCATTTTTTACCGTTGCTGAAAATCATTGAAGATTAAGTACAGCCTGAATAAGCACGAGTTCTTTCAAAAGGTTAATATTATACACTTTGCGTTCCTTTGACTATTTATTTACATCAAAGCGGAAGAAGATGGTATTATTGTCTCTTTCGGAGTAATGCAGAATCAAGATGAGCAAATCTGTATCCTCGCTCACCAACGTTGTGGTGCTACGACGTGATCGTTATACTGTTGCTTGAACAATTTCAACGTCTGAATCCCCTGAAGACAGAACTACATGGCATCCCATTTCAGTCAGTGTAATGCTGATCAGAGCAATCATGCCGGCGTTGTTTCTGCCACGAGACAAAAAGTCTTCCTTTTTTACGTGAGCATTCTGTTTCTTTGCGGAAACTCACAATATAATTCACGTTTGTTTCATCGTCTCCGGTGCGTTTTGTCTTTGTTATAATGACCGTCCTCGTAGCCATCGAACCCCACTGTCGCTTGTCCATAATGCCTTTCTCTGAATCTACATAAGACTCGGCTATTGCGTTATATGAGTCGCCCTTCTCCATGGTCAACGATGCAGCGAAGTGCCACCATCATGCATCTGTTTCATGAATACAGTTCATCGCAGCCTCACATGATGTGTCTACAGCAAACTCTCAAATTGCCTGAGCGATCTGAGGCTTATCTGCTATACAAAGTATGTTCTTGGCTTCAAAGAAGGCAGCAGGATGGGAGCTCAGTTCATAAGACAATACGACTGCAAGGGAAGGATTTCCAGATTTTGACACCACCAGAAAATGCTGGAACAGAAGAGCAGGATAAAAAGCACAGTCAGAAGCGATCTTAACAGCCAAGCTATTCCCAAGAGCTTTGGCGCTGTATTTTCTCGTGAATTTATAAGCAAAGATCGACTTTCATATGATAGCTCTTATGATCGTTTCCCCAACCCCCTCAATTGCATGAACTTTCACATCAGACCGAGCCATTATCCCATTGACCATGTTTTTCAGAGTAGGGTCAGCTGTGTATGGTGAGAAGGTTGTAATCTCTGTCTGCATTTTCTCTAGATCAGAAGAATCCCCTTTGATGCAGTCATCAGTTGAGTCATTGTGTTGTGGACTTTTAGTATAGGTCAGGTCTGTGAAATCCTGTATCGCACTGTTGTGCTCGGATGTTGCAGATAGAGTCCAAGGGGTTTGCATTTCCTCGGTCATTCCACTGCCTCGAGTTAGACCACATGTGCTCTATAAAAACATCATAAATGTTTGCTCAATGACACGATCAAGTCCGATTGTGGTAAACTTTTGATATGTTTTATAGGACCTTCTACCCTACCAGGATTATTTAAAATACCTTTTGTAGCAATTTGTTGGTGGTTGAAGGTATTTTTTTCATATATTGACCCTACTAAAGTTACATAATTTTTTGTTGAATTCTGATTTCCCCCACCCACCTTCTATTGGGAATAAAACAACAACGCCGTGTACGTCTTAGATAAAAATAGCATCAATGTACAGAATATTGATACGCGTAAACGATACAGCAATTTAGTTGAAATAATTTACAAAATTACAATCAATAGATGAAATAAAAGTTTGCACTCACTTTCAATGTTTATGCCTTTTTTCGCCTTTTTTGATATCTTTTTGTCATTTTTTTTAATTTGTCGAAAAATACGGCAGAAAGTGACATATTTCCGTTAAAAAATATTTACCATTGTTTATTCAAGAAAAAATAAGAATCTACTTCAATTTCAGATATTTAAGACTGAAAAACAGATAATTGGATTTTTTATCATTTTTGGCGGCCATCTTGGACGCCATCTTGGATTACCTAAAAATGATATATAAATTAGCTTTCACTCTTTTTCACACGGGAGGTTCCCAGGGACTGTACTAGAAGTAAGATATATACCTATTTTAATTCTTCAAATATAATTGCAATACGAATTTTAGTTCAACGATTTAAATATTTTGTAACCCATTAAATATGCTTAATTTGTATATAAGAATAGTTTAACACTATGTATTAAACGGATACTATCGCTCGTAGGTTTGCGAAAAACAGAACGGGAGTAAAACATGAATACAGATTAATCACCATGCGGCGACGTGCATTTTTACCATATATAATTGTAAAGAGTGTTGCCTTCCGACACCAGTCTAAAACTTTATATCTAATTTCATAATCGCGCAAATAACGAAACCAAAATAGGTACCGGAAAAGCAAAACTCCAAAAGGAACCCATTCGGCGAACATCCACATTTTAATTCACAAAGTAAAAAATAAATACCCCTATATCCGATTTAAGACCTCTGGAATATTCCCTTCGAGATAAACCCACTTGTGTGTAACAGACAATCACAGCATCCGAAAATTCCCATCATTTCGTACCTTGCATTGTTTAAACCACAATTTGCTTAAAAGATGTATAGCAAACTCTATTCAAGCACATGATATGCAGCAAACGAGCCAAATATCTGGCATGTGGGTGCTAGATGGCACTATTTAATTTGCCTGTAAACGATGGCTTGTTTTTGTTGTAAGCTTCCAGTAGGGTGGCAATAAATCTCGGTTAGCAAAACGAAAACAACGCAGCGTGAAACGCGCACGGAGTATTAAAATTGATGAGCCGAATGCTTAATACAAATTCATGTATAGTATAGTGATTGAGAGATTTCAGCGCTTGCATCGAAAGTGTCACGTGTGTGAATTCGGGTGAAACTACTACAAATGTAAATACACAACTATGTATGGTATATACGTAGCATGTATACCTAGGAGTTAATTGATGGTGGATTAATGCATGCGCTCATAAATGAAAGCACATGCCAGCCCATGTTGAAGTGAACTCGATATACCTGGATTCCAAGGAAATAGGGAAGAGATATCCTAAGAGATATGCTCAGTGTGTATGCATCTCTGTGCTAAGTTATGAAGAATATGATCTCGTGCAAAAGGTAGGTAGATTATACATGAACGCTAGAAATACCACTTTTCATTTCTGGTTGCAAATGCAAAAAGAAAACTTTAAAAAATGACCCCAGCTCAACAAAAGAAACTTCGCTATTGCATAATCTGAGACGCACTTTAGTTTTCAAAATTATGTTATACCTTTTTATATCGCAAGTTTGAAATGAACACAACCCATTCAAATTAATAAAGAGTTAGTCTTAAAGCACAGGTCGAGATGTATGTGCACTGTTTATCCTCATATTTATGTTATAAAGATAACCTAGACAAAATACCAACAATATGTCTTTTTTTCCACAATTGGTTGCTGCACTGGCAACCATCTTTAGAATTTTGTTTCCTTGCTAAAAAATAACAAGCCTATAATCATGTACATGTTGTGTTATGTGTATCTAATGCTATATTCATTTTCTTTAAATAATTGAGCAACAAATTTTCATGACAGACTGTTCATGCAGCATTAAGCCCCGTTTTCCCTGAAAGCAGCCAATATGTACATATTTCAATGATAAACTGGCAAATGTCGTCGCACAAGCTATTATAAACACTAGACTGGCCAATATCGTTGAACACGCTCTTTAACCTTAAACGTGCTGTCTGCTACAGTGTAAACAGGCAGTGGTTATCTCTACTAGATGCAGTTGTCGTCCCTAGCGTAGTTAAGGCATAGTGAATTTCAAAACTGCCTCTCTACTTTAGCGTGAGCTAACGCTCACACTAATAAACCATGTCGGAAACGCTCAAATTTAATGCATTGAAAATGTATCTTTAATAAACAACTCGCAGTCGTCATGAATGCAAATACATGAGTGCATTCCATACATTTGAATACAAAAAGCATATGGTATATTGACAATTGGCAATATTCAAAATGCAGTATAATAAGTTCACGCTCGAGTTTTCAGAATATGAATTTCGAAATTGTATGCATAAGCATGACTATGCCGACCGAGTACTTATCGACGAAGACAAGAGGTGGTCCAAGGTCTGATACATATAACCCCATGGGAACGTTCTGTGAATGCATGACTTTAACGATTACTTATCGATGAAGACAATGGAAAGTATAAGGTCTTATACATATTACCCCATGTGAACGTTCTGTGGTTGTGTCTAGCTGGTCTTGTAAATTACTTAGAGAGTGCATTCCATGTATGTACCTTATTTGTGTAACACACAATAACGGCGTGTGATCTTCTGTGTATATACACGACCTTGACCTGATACATTACCCTGTGTGCAGATGGTATATTCGCACAACAAAACAAGTGAGGTTAATATACGCAATTTACGTGTGGCAATTTTTTAAGTTTGCCAATGAATAAGGTTTCGTTATACATTTTAATAACCGTAACGCATTATGTTCTTAACAGACATACCCCATCAACCAGTAAAAGTCCGTTTTATGTTCACATTTATATGTTGAAAAATAAACACCATTAACATTTAAACATTTGACTTTTTATTTTATTTTTATTTTTATTGAAAACTGTTAAACCGAAACGAAGACCAGTGACTTCATATGCAAGTTTTTTCAATACGTTTGATTCTTTTAAAACTTTTAAAGCAAAAAGAATTCAGCATTTTACCATTAAACAAGCACGTAGCCCTGAACAGTAGTGAATGAACCCAAAACAATTTGGAACGTTTAATGTCTAGCACCTGCTGTATCGGACTCTTGTTAGTAGGTAAAGCAATTAACCCAACACCGATAACTGTCTCAAGTGGAGGGCGTTATCGAGATTTATTCCCACCGTAGGGGATGGCAACTGCCTACTGGAAGCTTACAGCAAAAGCAAGCCATCGCAAGTTGCATAGTGCGTACTAGTACCTCTATATCAGGTATTTGGCGCGTTTGCTGCATATCATGTGATTCAATACATTTAGCTGCACATCATGCATATTAATGCAGTAAGCTCCACATAAGTAACCGCATACCACGTATATGACAGACTGGAAACCCTTTACCTGCACATACAGACGGTTTGCTGCACATTATGCACCTGAACACAGTTTGTTGCATAATATATACTTGAAAACAGTTTGTTGCACCGCATGTCCACGAAAACCGTTCGGTACACATGATATACATGAACATAGTAGGCTTCACCTTGAGTGCATAATTACAGTTTTCTGCCCATCATGTAAAGGCATGCAGTTTTCTGCATCTTGTACATGGCTAGAGTTTGTTGCACATTATGTTCATGCATATAGTTTGCTACACATGGTGTATATGACTAAAGTTTGTTGCACATCATGTTCGTGAATACTGTTTGCTACCCATAGTGAATATGAATGAAGTTTGTTGCACATCACATTCATCAATGCAGATTGATACACATTCGAAACATGAATATAGATTACTGCACATCACGCATGTGAATATAGTTAGCTTCACATCACGTAGATGATAACAGATTGCTTCAAAGCACGTACATGAATAAAAGTTGCTGCACATCATGTGTATGCGTATAGTTTGATTCAGATAAAGAACATGAGTACATATTGCTACACATCACATACATTAAACGGTTTGCTTTATATAAAATATATGAATACAGTTTGCTTCACATCATGTACGTGAATACAATTTGCTGCACATTATGTTTCTGAATACAGTTTGCTGCACATCGTGTATATTAATTCATTTTGCTGCACATCGTGTATGTGAGTACAGTTTGCTGCACATCGTGTATATGAATACAGTTTGCTGCACATCGTGTATGTGAATACAGTTTGCTGCACATCGTGTATATAAATACAGTTTGCTGCACATCGTGTATATGAATACAGTTTGCAGCACATCATGTATGTGAATACAATTTGCTGCACATTATGTATTTGAATACAGTTTGCGTCAGATCGTGTATATACAGTTTGCTGCACATCGTGTATATAAATACATTTTGCTGCACATCGTGTATATGAATACAGTTTGCTGCACATCATTTGATTCATATCATTCACATTTATACAGTTTTCTGCATATCATGAACATGACTGCAGTTTGCCAAGCACATCATGTAAACGAATATAATGTGCAGGTACATGACATGCAAATTGAATATATTTAAGTCAAAACGAAACAGCCGAAAATTGAAGCTTTATTTTAAAATTCGTCAAAAGGTTCGAGAGTCTAGTAAGTAAATTAGATAGGAGTACTTGGACACTCCGGGTCCGCACATATTGCAGCCTCAGTTTCGGAAGGACTTAATAAACTTCGTAACCCACACACGTCCTTCTTCTTCCCAGAATAGCAACAACCATGTTATCCTCGTGATTTCTTTGGAAATCTTTAGTTTTCCTGTTCTAATCCTATGCAATAATTCGCATTATCAAATTTCCAGACTGCTAATCCGTTACTAACGTTTCAGAAATGTAAGTGCAACTAACAAGCAATGCGAGAGAGCAAGTATAAACAAATACCCATCAGATACTGACAGATATTTACGTGAATCCAATTTCATTATGATGATTGATCTATTTGCGATAACATTATTCGTCTTCACTTTTTGTTCCCATATGGAAAACAATGACGTCTGTTCAGTGCAGGAGAATCTAGTCTGGATGCGCCAGTGTTTCTTTTATTGGCGTTTGCAACAATATAATTAATACGAACTGCGAAGAGTTGGTTTGAATTCCAATAAAGCTGACGTGATGATGACATACATACATGTACACTTTTTTACATGTAAGATGAAGGTCAATTTATGTACCACATACTTTTGAAATATTTTAAACTAAAGACTATGAATTTAAATCTGTCACATTTGAATCATTTAATCCAGTCGCAAGTAATCGTTGCATATGCTACCTGGTGGTTAATATTATCAATGAACGTATAAAATTATATGGAGCGGTACTAAATTAAACATTCCATCATGCCTGATAGATGTTTCAACTCGCTTTGTAATATGATCATTATGATTGTTGGTTACAACTACGTGCTTGGTCACCTTTCTTTGCGCTTGGTGACGATGTCGACGTGCATGTTGTCGATGATATCATGTTTGACATACAAAGATAGATTGCTGAAAGTGGAGTTATTATAATATAATGGGTACCACAACTTGTGAACTATTAAAAACAATGTTAAACACACATTTTGGAACCAATCAACATAGACAATGAATTGAAAATACAATAGAAAAAGATGCAATAAGCAACAAACACAATAAGCAACAAACATCTCAAAGGTTGTCTCCCTTTGTTTAAAATATGTCACAACCTTTTTCTATGTAATTATGAAAACGTCAATTTGGCTATTAAAAGAGAATTATTAAAATTGAACGTAGTTTCGCCTACCGCGGACGAATTATAAAGAAATATATTTTCGTTTTATTTTAATTCTTCTTATATAATTACAATAAGAATTTTAGTTAAGCGATTAAAATATTTAGATATTCATTTAATATGCTTTATTTTCATAAAAGAACGGGTTTAAACTTTGAATCGAACGGATACTGTCGCTCGTGGATTTGCTGGTTTGCGATTAGAAGAAGGGGAATAATACATGTGTTAATTAATAACCATGCGGCTACGAGTATTGCGACGTCATATATATCCCTCATTTGATCGCTGCCTTCCGACATCAGTCTAAAACTGTATATCTTATAAAATAATAGCATGTATAACACATCCTTGGTTGTTCCCAGACAATCAAAATTCACAAAGAAACAAGATGGATGAACAGCGAATTAAGTTCACTAAGTAGGACATAAATGCCCCTATATCCGATTTAAGACATACGGATAATTCCTCTCAGAGATTAACCAATTGTGTGTAGCAGAAAATCACAGCATCCGAGAATTCGCATCATTTCGTACTTTGAATTGTTTAACCATCTTTTGCTTACAAAACAAAAATAGCACATCGTGAAACGCGCATGGAGTATTAAAAGCCGACTGCTAAATACAATTGCATGTTAAATGTAGTGATTGAAAGATTTCGGCGATTGCATTGTAAGTGAAACGTGTTCGTATCCGACTGGATCTACAAATGTAAATACACAACTCTGTGTGGCATATCAGTAGCATGTACAACTAGGAGTTAATGGGTGGTGGATTAAGGCACGCGCTCGTAAGTGAAAGCACGTGCTAGGCCGTGTTGATCGTGATATACCTGGATTCAAAGGAAAGTGGGAAGAGATATCCTCATGATGATCAGTGTTTATTAATCGGTGTACTGAGTTATGAAGAATATGACCTCGTGCAAAAGGTAGGTAGATTATGCATGAACAATAGAAATAAAACCACTTTTCTGGTTGCACATTCAAAAAGAAAACTTTAGAACATGACCCCAGCTCAAAAAAATGAACTTAAATTTTGATTCATTATGAATCGATGTTCTTATTTGTCTGTCTATAACCACCGATTGCATAATCAATAAACCATGTCAGTAACGCTCAAATTCAATGCAATGAACATTCATGGTAAATAAACGCCTCACAATTGACATGAATGCGAATACATTTGTGCATCCGACACATTTGAATACACACATCATATGGTACACATGTATATTGACAATTGGCTATATTCAAAATGCAGTATACTAAGTACACGCTCTACTTTTAAGAATATGAATTTCGACATCGTATGTATAAGCATGACTATGCCGAGTACGTATCGACGAGGACAATATGGTCTAAAGTTTTATACATATTACCCCCATCGTAACGTTTCGTGTATGCATCTAGTTGGTGTAACACACATTACCGTTGTGTAATGTTCTCGAAATAAATACAATGTATTGTGTAGTACCATGAGTTGTTTTTATGTATGTACTTTGTAAGTGTAACACACAATAGCTGCGTGTCGTGTATAATGTATATACACGACCATGACCTTGTTCATTACCATGTATGATATATTTGAACAAGACAAAAGTGTGGTTAATATACACAATTTACGAGTGATTATGATTTAAGTGGGCCACTAAATAAGGTCTCGTTATACATCTTAATTACCGTTCCGCATTATGTTTTATTACGAAGTTACCACATCAGACATTAACAGTCTTTTTTTCACATTTAGATGTTGAAAAAAAAACACTTTAAACAGTAAAACACTTGACTTTATATCTAAGTTTTATTTTTTATTGATAACTTTACAACCAAAGCGAAGACCAGTCACTTCATATGTTGTTTTTTCCCAATACGTTTGATTCATTGAACGCTTTTAAAGCAAGACGAATTCCGCATTTTTAACACCAAACAAGCACGTTACACTGAAGATCAGTAGATGAACCTAAACAGTTTGGAATAACTCTATAATGTCTAGCACCTGCTGTGTCGGACTTTTGTTAGAAGGTACAGCAATAAACCCAACACCGATAACTGTCTAAAGCGGAGCGCGTTATCGCGATATATTTCCACCTTAGGGGATGGTAACTGCCTACTGGAAGCTTACAGCAAAAGCAAGCCATCGCTGACATGCAAGGTGCTTAGTGCGTACTAGTACCCATATGTCAGGTATTTGGCGCGTTTGCTGCATATCATGTGATTGAATGCAGTTAGCTGCACATCATTCATATTAATACATTAAGCTTCACATAAGTAACTTCCCATCACGTACGTGACTACTGCTAAACCCGTTACATGTGCATACAGACTGTTTGCTGTATACATACTGCTGCACATCATGCACATCAATGCAGTTCGCTGCATATCAGAAATACGAATAAAGATGGTTGCATATTATAAGCATAAATATAGTTTGATGAACAACATACCATGCTGCACATAATTTACACGAATACAGTCTTCTGCAAATCATATAAATTAATACAGATTCCTGTGTATCATGTTCATGAATACGGTTTGTTCCACACTATGTATATGAATACGGTTTGGTGCGCATTAAGAACATGGAAACAGTTTTCTGCACATCATATAAATTAATACAGTTTGCTGTGCATCATGTTCATGAATACAGTTTGTTTTACATCGTGTACAATGATACAGTTTGCTGAACATAATGTAAATGAATACCGTTTGATGCATATCGTGTACACGAAAACAGTTTGGTTCACGTCGTGTACTTGAAAACAGTTTGCTGCCCAACATGTACACAAATAGAGTTTCCTTCATATCATGTACATATTTACAGTTTTCTACATAGCGTGTGCTACACATCATGTACAGTAAATGAAAATTGAATATATTGCAGTAAAAACGAAACAGCTATAATTCAAAATTCGTCCCAATGTTCGAGAGTGTAGGACTTCGGGTCCGCACAAATTGCAGCCTCAGGTTCAGAAGCACGTAAGAAACTTCGTTACACACACAAGTCCTTCTTCTTCCCAGAATAGCAACAACTATGTTATCATCGTGATTTCTAAAGTTAACTGTTTAAATCCTATGCAGCAATTCACATTTTCCATACTGCTAAGCCGAAATTTCAGTGCAACTAACAAGCAACGCGAGAAAGCATGTACAACAAAAACCCATCAGATTTTGACAGAAGCTTACGTGAATCAAATTGTATTCTAATGATTGATCTGTTTGCGATTCTATTATTCGTGAGCACTTTTTGCCCCATATGGCAAACAATGGCGTCTATGCACTGCGAGAGAATGTTGTCTGAATGCGTCAGTGTCTCTTGCATCGGCGTTTTCAACAATATAATTAATGCGGACAGCAAAGCGGTGGTTTTAATTCATATAAGCACGAGGAGGACAAACATACACATAAACATATGCCCATGTAAGATGAATTACAATTAATGTTTCACGTATTGTTAAAATATTTAAAAATAGAGATTGTAAAAAATTAAATTGAACGTTCAACAACAGTATAAATCCATTTTTTGCAATGAAGGATGTCACTCTTTCAAAATTCAATCCATC
This sequence comes from Dreissena rostriformis, assembly GCA_007657795.1. NCBI lineage: Eukaryota > Metazoa > Mollusca > Bivalvia > Myida > Dreissenidae > Dreissena > Dreissena rostriformis. The sequence continues at coordinate 380,477 of VMBQ01000194.1, forward strand.
TATCATATAAAGCTTTGTTAAACTGTATGATATTTTACCTAAATGGAAATGATGATGTATTATAACATTTATTGGAGGCATATGTTTATTTTTGCTGTACATGTTGCGTGATGAGTCGCAATTAATCTTTGCAGAAAGCTATAATGGTATGAAGCAGTACTAAAGTAAACATTACATCATATCTGATAGATACGGAAACATATATGGTACACCCGGATGCTGTGATGATGTAAAAATTCTATGACGGCATGATATGAAAAAGGTGTTATGGCGTAAAATAAACCCAACGTGTCGACTGAAACTACGATGGCAAGTAATTTTCACAAGAGCATGACGCCAAAAATTATGTTCATTTGTAGACTTAGGATAAGATTTCAAGACTTAAATAACCCGCATGTTTGCATAACAGCCTAAATCTCTGACGATATTTTATCCTTTAGCCGTCCTGTATATTTAACTTGTTCCGTGTTGTTTACTGTATTACGACATATATCTTGATGGCTTGCAAGTACCGTAATGTTGACATGTCGATATAACTGAAGGAGGTATTGCTTGTTGTATTATTTTCTGCGTCCCGATGACAGCTTTTATATAATATGAAGACGAGTCGATATAATAGTGGACAAAGGGTGTTGTTTAAAAATGTTCGAATAATATCTTTTCAAGTCGGATACACCCTCGTCAACATAACATTGGTGACATTACCTAGAATATGTCGACCAAATATTTTTTTCGGGAAAAACCGCGGAAACATTTACGTCGAGACTTTAACTAAATGTCGTTATGGCGAGAAAAATTAAGTGGGAAAACCTACAACGCTATGACGACATACCATGTTATTTCACAGTAAATAAACTTATCCGGCATGACCATATTATCGGGGTGTACTATAAACGTTTCCGCAGATAGACGTTTCACCTCGCGTGGTAATTTGATGATTATGCTTGCTGGTAAAACCTACGTGATTGGTTACCGTTTCTCTGCGCTTGTTCACTATGTCAACGTTCCTGTTGTCAATGACATCTTTGTTTACATACACAGATAGATTGCTGAAAAAGGAGTATAATATTATGGGCACCACGATAAAACCATAACTTGTGAACTATTCATACAAATGTCAATCAAACACGTTGGAACCGATCAACATAGACGATGATTGAATTTACGATAATATGATGCAATGCTTTTTTTTTGCTTTAACAAATGTACATGTTGCATGATCAGTCGCAAGTAATGTTTGAAGAAGAGCCATTCACTGTTAAAATTATCAATTAACGCATATTATTATATATGTAGCGGTACTTAAGTAAACATTATATCATGTCTGATAGACGTTTCACCTTGCGTGGTAATTTGATGATTATGCTTGCTGGTAAAACTTTCGTTATTGGTTACCGATTCTCTGCGCTTGTTGACTTTGTCAACGTGTCTGCTGTCTATTATATCTTTATTGACATGATGGATAGATTGCTGAAACTTGTAAACTATTCATAACAATATTAATCAAACACGTAAGAACCGATTAATATGTAAGATAAGTTGAACCTACTATAGAAAATGATGCAATAAACAATACACCCAATACACAACACAAATCTTAAAGGTTGTCTCCCTGTCTTTTAAATATTTCACCTATAACAATAATAATAAGCACGTCAGTTTGGTAAAACAGTGCATTATGAATCATCGCCTACGGTAGACGAATTATGAAGTTAGATATGTACCTTTTATTTTTATTCTTCATATATAATTACAATAAGAAGTCTAGTTTGACGATTTAAATATTGAGTTATCCGTTTAAGGTGCTAAATCAAGTAAATGTTGATAAAAAAAACGATTTTAAGTAATGAATTGAGCAAATACTGTTGCTTGTAGGTTTTCTGGTTTGCGCTTTAAAACAACGGGAGTAACACATGTATACAAATTCACAACCAATCGGAAACTAACATTGCGACGTTGCATTTTTCATTTTGAAGACCGTTGTGCTCCCACACCAGTCTGAGACGTTATTTCTGATTAAATGATCGTACAGGTATCGAAACCTTAGTTGTGACCATAATATCAAAATTCCCAAAGGGACCCAGTAGATAAACATCCAGTTTTCATTCAGTATGCACGACATAAATATCTCTCTATTCGATTAAGACCTGCGGAATATTCCCCTCCGAGATAAACCACTTGTGTGTAACAGACAATTGACCTTGAATATTCGTACCAACCTTTTGCTACCGATGCAGCTAACACAACAAAAATAGCGCAGCGTGAAACGTACATGGAGTATTGAAATTGATGAGCCGAATCTAAATACAAATGCATGTTTAAAATATTGATATCGAGATTTCAGCGATTGCATCACAAGTGAAACGTGTGCGAATTCGGATGGATCTACAAAAGTAAATACAGATTTCTGTGTGGCACATAAGTAACATGTACAACTAGGAGTTAATTGATGGTGGATTAAGGCACGCGCTCGTAAATGAAAACAAGTGCCAGCCCGTGTTGATGTGAACGTGATATACCTGGATTACAAGGAAAGTGGGGAGAGATATCCTAAGATATATGCTCAGTGTGTATTATTCCTTGTGCTGAGTTATGAAGAATATGACATCGTGCAAAAGGTAGGTAGATTATACATGAACGCTATAAATAATATCACTTTTCATTCACTTCTGATTGCAAATGCAAAAAGAAAACTTAAGAAAATAACTCAGCGCAACGAAATAAACTTAAAATTGTATTCCTTATCAATCGAATTATTGTGCATAAATAATATTTGCTGCAAACCATGTAAAAGAAAACAGTTGTTTTTACATCCTGTGTATGAATAGAGTTTACGGAACATCATGTTAATTTATACCGCTCGTTGTATATCGTGTAAATGAAAACAGTTTGTTGCAAGTCGTGTACATAAATACAGTTTACTTCATATCATGTACGCAAATACAGTTTTATTCATATCATGACTACAGTTTGCCGAACAACACGAATATAAATACAGTTTTTTACACATCATGTAAGAGAAGACAATGTGCTGCACATCATTTATGAAACAGCCGAAAATTTAAGTTTGAATTCAAAATCGTCCCAACGTTTGAGAGTCTAGTAAGTAAATTAGAAAGGAGCACTTGGATACTCCAGGTCCGCACATATTGCAGCCTCAGGCTCGGAAGGACTGATAAACTTCGTAATCAACACACGTTCTTCCCAGAATAGCAACAACCATGTAATCATCGTGATTTCTTTGGTTATCCTTAGTTTTACTTAGTTTTACTGGTCAAATCCTATGCAGAAATTCGCATGATTAAACTTTCCGGACTGCTAAGCAGTTACTAACATTTTCAGAAATTTAAGTGCAAAAATAACAAGCTACGCGAGGGTTGCTAGCAAGTACAACAAAAACCTATCAGGTACTGACAGAAGCTTACGTAAATCCACCAATTTTATTCTGATGAATGATCTGTTTGCGATACTATTATTCGTCTGCACTGTTTGGTCCCATACGGCAAACAATGGCGTCTTTGCACTGCTGCGAGAGAATTTTGTCTGGATGCGTCATTGTTTCTTGCATCTGCGTTTCCAACAATTCAATTAATGTGGACAGTAAATAGGTGGTTTTAAATCACATAAAAACGACGAGGACACACAAGCATATAAACATTTTCCCATGTAAGATAAATTGCAATTAATGTTCCACGTGACATATTTCAAACTAGAGACTATGCACATTTGATTTGAATGACCAACTACATTATTAATATATTTTTCATGAAAGGTGTCTTTCTTTTATCATGCAATCTCCCATAAAAAGATTTGTAAACGGTATAATCTTTTACCACAATGGAAATGACGTGGCGTAATAACTTAACATTCGTTGACACAATTTTAAAGTTGCAATTGCAGCGGTTTTGTTTGCGCTTCGGCTTTGCCTCAATAACACACTTTTTTGAAAAAAAAATCACAAAATCACCAAGAAAGTAATACATTGTTCATAAAGCGGTCGAATATTTTATTAGGAACATCAATTTATTATAATGTGAAAAGGGGTGTGCCCGTTTTTCTATTTGCTTGCAATACATAACCACCCAGTTATATCATTAAACATATTTATCTTTGGATGTTTCGGTGCAACAATATTTGTTTGTATTATAAAACCACCCAAGTTTATCATTTAACTTTGTGATGTCTCATAGCGACAATATTTGTTACAAAATCATTCGACAATTGATGGCATTTCATCATAATATTATAAGCATGCTAAATTGTATGTGAATGAAGTTATAGTAAACTCAGACAGCGGGATATATTTGACATGTTTCTTACAAATAGGGGACCTCCCATACGTAGGTCCCGTCAATATTCGTTAGACTGACTAAATATCTTATACACTTCTTGACTTGGAGTCTTTTCTAACGCAACACGTTTCAAAAATAAATATCTATGTTTCATTGTTTTGAAATTAATTTTACGTTTTCCTGATATTGGAACCCACCTTAAATGATGAAATGGAAATAAGTTTAGATTAATATTGTGTTTTACCATTTTCATGTGCAAAAAGACGAAACTATACATACCCCACGTGCTAAAGCGTCCAATCGTCACGGATGAATGATTTTATCGTAAGCTTGCTCAGAATGAAGTCAAGTGATCACATTCCAAATTTCAAATCATAATTTTAACTCATTGCTGATATATTCAAGTTTGAAAAAAGTTGAGTTATAAAAGTATCCAAGCGTTGATGAAAGTTCCTGATTCTTGTTGATTGGAACATTTTGCGAACTTGGAAAGCGTCGTGTGAAATTGCAGAATAAAGTTCAATGAACAGTTCTTTGACTTGTGTTCGTTATTATTCCACCGAATAACGGTACAATGGTCAAGAATATTTGTTGAAACGAAAATTGTAGTTAAATGTTAATTTTTACTGTACCTGGTGAATAAATTATGAAGACAGATATATATACACTCAAGTTTTATTCTTCAAACATAACTACAATACGAATGTTAAGAGTTTAACGATGTACATATTTAGTAATCCATTTAATATTCGTAATTGTGTTGAAAGAGCTGTTATAAACTATGAAATGAACGGCAACTGCCGCTCGTGGGTTTTGCTGTTTGCAAATAAACAACGTGAGTAATACATGTATACAAATGAATAACCATTCGGCGACGTGCATCGAGCCGAATGAATAACACGCACATTATATACCCCTAAATCCGATTTAAGACCTGCGGAATATTCCCTCATCGAGATAAACCCCTTGTGTGTACAAACAAAATATCACAGAATCCGACATTTCGCCTCATTTCGTACCTTGAATTTGTGTACCCACCATTGGCTAACGATGCGGTTAACTAGACGAAAATATCGCATCGTGAAAAGCGCATATATGTGTGGTATATACGTAGCATGTATAACTTGGAGATAATTGATGGTGGATTAAGGTACGCGCTCGTAAATGAAAGCACGTGCCAGCCCGTGTTGATGTGAACGTGATATACCTGGATTCCAAGGAAAGTGGAAAGAGCTATACTGAGATTTATTCTAAGTGGGTATCAATCCCTGTGCTGAGTTATGAAGAATATGACCTCATGCAAAAGGTAGGTAGATTATAAATGAACGCTAGACATAAGACCACTTTTCATTTCTGGTTGCAAATGCAAAAATAACACTTTAGAAAATGACACCAGCTCAACGAAATAATATTTAAGTTGTATTCGTTATAAATCGACGTGTTTATTTATCTGTCTATAACCAACGATTGCATAATCAATAAACCATGTCAGTAACGCTCAAATTCAATGCATTGAGCATGTTTTATAAACACCTCGCAATTTGCATGAGTGCGAATACATTTGTGAATTCCATACATTTGAATACACATAACATACGGTTAATTGACAATTGGCTATATTTAAAATGCAGTATAATAAATATACGCTCGAGTTTTAAAATATGAATTTTGAAATCGTAGGTATATGACGAGTATTTATCGACGAGGAGAAGGAGTGGTTATAGGTCTTATGAATATTTACCCGTGGACCCGTTCTGTAAATGCATCTAGTTGATGTAACACACATTACCGTTGTGCAATTTCCTCGAAATAAACACAATCAAGATCTGGTAAATTACCACGAGAGTGCATTCTATTCATGCACCTTGTTCGTGTAACATAATAACGGCTTGTAATGTTATGTGTATGTACACAACCATTACGTGGTAGATTACCTTGTGTGCAATTGGTAAATTTGCAAAAGAAAAAAAATGTATTTTACGTGGTAATGTTATAAGTGTGCCAATAAATAAGGTCTCGTTAAACATCGTAATAACCGTTCTTTACAGGCATATCACAACAGACAGATGAAGTCCATTTTATTAACAGATTTAGATGTTGAAAAATGACACCATCAACAGTAAGACACTTGATACAATTTATTGATTGAAAACTTAAAAAACCAAAACGATTACCCATGACTTCTTTTATTTTTTAATACGTTTTATTCAATACAACCAAGACAAATTCAGCATTTGTAACATCAAACAAGTACGTAGCACTGAAGAGCAGTATATGAACCGATAACAGCTGGAACAATACTATAATGTCTCGCACCTGCTGCGTCGGCCTCTTTAGTATGTACAGCAATTAACCCCACACCGATAACTGTCCTATGCGGAGTTCGTTATCGAGATTTATTGCCACTGTAGGGAATGGTTACTGCCTACTGGAAGCTTTACAGCAAAAATAAGCTATCGCTTACAGTTAATGTGCATAGTGCCTACTAGTACCCATATGTCAGGTATTTGGCGCTTTTACTTCTACATATCATGTGATTGAAAACAGTTTGCTGTACTTCATGTACATGAATTCTCTTAATTTTCACACCATGTACCCGAATGAAGTTAAACCCGTAGCATGTACATAAGGACGGTTTGTTGTACATCATATTAATGAACACAGTTAAATACTTATCATGTACTGGAACGGAGTTAAATGCACAATATGATATGTACATGCATACCTGAATGGTGCAAATCATGTACAGTGTGCTACGCATCGTATACATACATGTCGGTTACTATACATCATTTACATAAAAACAGTTTGTTGCACTTCATGTGCATGGATACAGTTTGCTGCACATCGTGTATATAAATATATTTTTGCTGCACATCCAAATATGAATACAGTTTATTGTACATCATTTACATAAATACAGTTTGCTGCACATCATGTATATGAATACAGTTAGCTACACATCGTGTATATGAATACATTGTATTGCACATCATTTACATAAATACATTTTGCTGCAGATCATGAACATGAAAACAGCTGGTTGATCATAACATACATCAATGCATTGTGCTGCACATCGTTTATATGGATACAGTTTGCTGCAAATCATGTACATGAACACAGTGTGCTACACATTGTGTATATGAAAACAGTTTTCTGCACATTATGTATATGAATACAGTTTGCTGCACATCGTGTATAGGAATACAATTTTCTGCAGATCGTTTATGTGAATACAGTTTGCTGCACATCGTGTATATGAATACAGTTTGCTGCACATCGTGTATATGAATACAGTTTGCTGCACATCATGTATGTGAATACAGTTTGCAACACATCATGTATGAGAATACAATTCGCTGCACATTATGTATTTGAAAACAGTTTGCGTCACATCGTGTATATACAGTTTTTTTTGCACATCGTGTATATGAATTCAGTTTTCTGCACATCGTATATATGAATACAGTTTGCTGCACATCATGTATATGAATACAGTTTTGCTTCACATCGTGCATATGAAAACAGTTTGCTGCAAATCATTTGCATAAATACAGTTTGCTGCACATCGTGTATATCAAAACAGTTCTCTGCACATCGTGTATATGAAAACAGTTTTATGCACATCGTGTATATAAATACAGTTTTGCTACAAATGATGTATATGAATACAGATTGCTGCACATCGTGTATATGAATTCAGTTTTCTGCACATCGTGTATATGAATACAGTAAGCTGCTCATCTTGTATATGAATACAGTTCTGCTACACATCGTGCATATGAATAAAGTGTGCTGCACATCATTTACGTAAATACAGTTTGCTGCACATCGTTAAAATGAAAACAGTGTGTTGATCATTACAAACATCAATGCAGTTCGCTTGCCGTTTCTTTTAAAAGGGTAGATCGCTGTACATCATGTACATTAATACAATTTGTTGCTCATCAAGTATATGAATAAAGATCGCTGTATATCCTGTACATAAATAAAAATTGCTACACCTTGTTTACATGAACACGGTTTGCTATACGTTGTTAAGGTAAACACAGTTAGCTGAAAAATCGTATACCTGTAATATACATGGATACAGTTCGCTGCATATCTTGTATAGGTACATGAACATTTGACACATGAATATATGTTGTTATACGCCGTATACATGAATCCAGATATACGTCATGTATGTGATAACAGTTTGTTATAATTCGTTTAAATAAAAAAAAGGTTTGTTATAAATCGTGTGCATGAATCCAGTGTGTTGAACGTCGTGTATATTAATTTAGCTTTTTGTACATCGTATACATTAAATAGTTTGATGAACATTATGTGACTAAATACAATTTACAGCACAGTACGCACATTAATACACTTAGCGCAATCGTTTACATCAATTTAGAATGCTGCATATCATATACATTTGAAAAGAATGCTAAACAGCATGTACGGACGTGCAGTTTGCAGCCTAACATGAGCATGAAAACAGATTAATGTATAGCATGAACATTAATACAGTTTGCTGAACCAGATAGATGCTGTACATAATGTAAATGAATGCACTTTCCTGCTCATCATATAAATTAATACAGTTTACTACACAACATGTACATGAACACGTTTTGTTCATAACCATGTATATAAATAAGCTTGTTGTACGTTAAGAACATGAGAACATTTGGCTGCATAGACATATGCATAGACATATGGCTGGAAACAGTTTAGTGAAAATCATGCACAAGCTTATATTTTGCTCATTTCATTTGCATAAATACAGTTGGCTGCATTTCATATTATTAAATACAGTTTTCTGCTTGCCATTTACATGAATACCGTTAAGTAAGAAACATTATAATCTTGAAAACAGTGCGCTTCTCATCGTGTACATTAATGCAGTCTAATGCATATCATGTACATAAATAGCATTGACATGGATACCGTGTTCTGACCTTCATACACATGAATTCTGTTTTTCGAACATCATAAACACGAAAACAGTTTTCTGAACATCATAAACACGAAAACAGTTTGCTACTTATAATATTCTTTTATGTTATTTGAATACAATTTGCTTCACATCATGTCCACGAAGACAGTTTGCTGAGCATCTTGTACATATCACATCATTACAGTTTGCGGCACATGATTCACTTTAATACAATTTGTTGCACGTCGTGTACATGAATACAATGTGCTACAGGTTGCTTCACATAATGTACATAAATACAGTTTGCTTCACATCGTGTACATGAATATATTTTTAACACAAATTGTACGTGTGTTCAGTTAGATGAACACCACTAACATGCATACTGAACCGTATACACAAATATAGGAAAAAAAATACTAGAATCAATGTACAATTTGTTTTTGTTTTGTTTTTGTGTTTCAGAAGCTTTGCATGAATTGATTGAGTAGTTGCCAATTTTTCCCAGCTTGTTAAACAATCATATAGCAAAGCAACAAAACAAAAACATGCGTCTTGAACAAGCAAAACCTAAGGGCTGTTTTTCTTTCACCGCTAAGTGACTGCTTCTTGACACATGTTATGCGTTACCATAGTTATTTTGGGCTGGAGCATATACATGCGCTTGGCACGTATCAATTATGATTTGAACTGGTTTCAAATTAAAAGCAGAGAAAAAACAATCCATTTTGATTTATTGCAAAGTATAACTCGTACTTTTTTGTGTCAAACTTCCATTTTACAATGTAATGAAAGAGGTACCCTGGAAGTGTACTTAGGTAAACACGCCTGCTTTCCCACTGCAATACATATAACTTATGGGATACAATAAATCACAACATTTGAAATTATTGCTTCATTATTATGGTTATTGTTAACCATTTACTGACACTTGAATTACCCAAAGACTAGGAATATTATATATTTGTGTGCCATAACAGCAAAGACGAGTTATAGCTTTATTAAACTTGCTGTGGAGCCGATATGTAAAAGAAAATCGACCGACTTTACCATTGAAGATTGGAANGTAAGCTGAAAACTCGTATACCTGTAATGTACAGGAATACAGTTCGCTGCATATCTTGTATAGGTACATGAACATTTGACACATGAATATATTTTGTTATACGCCGTATACATGAATCCAGATATACGTCATGTATGTAATAACAGTTTGTTATAATTCGTTTAAATTTAAAAAAAGGTTTGTTATAAATCGTGTGCATGAATTCAGTGTGCTGAACGTCGTGTATATTAATTTAGCTTTTTGTACATCGTATACATAAAATAGTTTGATGAACATTATGTGACTAAATACAATTTACAGCACAGTACGCACATAAATACACTTTGCGCAATCGTTTACATCAATTAAGAATGCTGCATATCATGTACATTTTAAAAGAGTGCTACACAGCATGTACGGACGTGCAGTTTGCAGCCTAACATGAGCATGAAAACAGATTAATGTATAGCATGAACATTAATAAAGTTTGCTGAACCAGATAGATCTATTCATGCTGTACATAATGTAAATGAATGCACTTTCCTGCTCATCATATAAATTAATACATTTTACTACACAACATGTACATGAACACGTTTTGTTCATAACCATGTATATAAATACAGCTTGTTGTACGTTAAAAAGATGAGAACATTTGGCTGCATAGACATATGGCTGGAAACAGTTTAGTGAACATCATGCACAGGCTTATATGTTGCTCATTTCATTTGCATAAATACAGTTAACTGCATTTTATATTATTATATACAGTTTCCTGCTTGCCATGTACATGAATACCGTTAAGTAAAAAACATTATTATCTTTAAAACAGTGCGCTTCTCATCGTGTACATTAATGCAGTCTAATGTATATCATGTACATAAATAAAGTTTGCGGCATAGCATTGACATGGATACAGTGTTCTGACCTTCATACACATCAATTCTGTTTTTCGAACATCATAAACAAGAAAACAGTTTTCTGAACATCATAAACACGAAAACAGTTTTCTGAACATCATAAACACGAAAACAGTTTTCTGAACATCATAAACATGAAAACAGTTTGCTACTTATAATATTCTTTTATGTTATTCGAATACAATTTGCTTCACACCATGTCCACGAAGACAGTTTGCTGAGTATCTTGTACATATCACATCATTACAGTTTACGGCACATGATTCACATTAATACAATTTGTTGCACGTCGTGTACATGAATACAATTTGCTACCCATTATGTACACAAATACAGGTTGCTTCACATAATGTACATAAATACAGTTTGCTTCACATCGTGTACATGAATATATTTTTAACACAACTTGTACGTGTGTTCAGTTAGATGAACACCACTAACATGCATACTGAACCGTATACACAAATATAGGAAAAAAAACTAGAATCAATGTACAATTTGTTTTTGTTTTGTTTTTGTGTTTCAGAAGCTTTGCATGAATTGATTGAGTAGTTGCCAATTTTTCCCAGCTTGTTAAACAAGCATATAGCAAAGCAACAAAACAAAAACATGCGTCTTGAACAAGCAAAACCTAAGGGCTGTTTTTCTTTCACCGCTAAGTGACTGCTTCTTGACACATGTTATGCGTTACCATAGTTATTTTGGGCTGGAGCATATACATGCGCTTGGCACGTATCAATTATGATTTGAACTGGTTTCAAATTAAAAGCAGAGAAAAAACAATCCATTTTGATTTATTGCAAAGTATAACTCGTACTTTTTTGTGTCAAACTTCCATTTTACAATGTAATGAAAGAGGTACCCTGGAAGTGTACTTAGGTAAACACGCCTGCTTTCCCACTGCAATACATATAACTTTTGGGATACAATAAATCACAACATTTGAAAGTATTGCTTTATAGAAGTATTGTTAACCATTAACTGACATTTGAATGACCCAAAGACTAGGACTATCACCTAAATTTAATTTAAAACTAGTTATTTAATCATATGGTAATAAATTGGATAAGATGTCATTATTAAATTTAAATGCTCGTACGTAGACAACAACAAAAAATGTTCCGTAAACTATATAGTTAACGAAACAAAGTATATGCTAATAATCTAATATTTAATGTTATAAATCAATGGAAAAAAAAAAACTTACTCCTAATGGTAGAATAAAGGCAATAAAACCACTCATTTTATAATTGTCTTAGCACTGCTTTTTTAATACCCACTACACAAAGAGATATCCTAGATAAATCAAAAACTTTGTTGTGTGAATTTGTTTGGGATAACAAACCTTATAAAATTAAAATTTCAAAACTTATTCAAATCTTTGACAAGGGCGAACATCAGATGGTAGATATGTATGAAAACAGTAAAAAGATTAAGCTGTCTTGGTGAAGAAAATATTTTTCATGTAGCAAAAGTAAATTTATTATGATTATACGATATATGGTAAATGTTGAAAAACGTTTTAATACCGGAATACAGTATATTAAAACTATTAAGAATACGATTACAATTTTAATTTTGGATTGAAGTATTATCTTTTTTTGAACAGTTTTTATATGTTGTGAAAATTCATGTTGTAGACAATATTCTTAATATGCCGTTGTTTTATAATAAAAAAAATAGGCAATGCACCAATCTTTTTAAAACATTGTATGACAGAGGAATACGATTCGTGATGGAGATGGTAATTGATTCAAAATATTTTTTTGAATAAAACACAAATACAACCGATCACTGGAAAAACTATAAATGTCATCGTCTACGCAGGACAAGTAAAATCTGTAAACTGTTCAAAAACTCAAATCTATATTTTTAAAGAAACAATATGCAAATATCAGGCTCATTTCGGTCATGATATGCAAATTTGTGTGCCATAACAGCAAAGACGAGTTATAATTGTATTAAACTTGCTGTGGAGCCGATATGTAGAAAATCGACCGACTTTGTCATTGAAGCTTGGAAATATATTTTTAGAACAGTATTCCACATAAAAAGGGACAGCTGCATGCAATTGTTCACGTTTAACTAATTTACAATATTCTAGGTACACAATTATTACACACAACATATCTGGATAAAAAAGTATGTTCAGAGAAATAGCAATACTCTGAGTGTTTAATACCGTCTTGCTGTTTCCAGGCCTTTTCCCCTTTCTGAAAATATCATTACGTCACGCATCTGGATTATATCAAAAATGTTTAAATGGCTGGTTTCTTCCAACAGACATATTTTTAGTCCACATAGATCCGCGTGAAATAATTATAACAATTACACACAGAATGTATCTTATCGTCTTCTTTGGGGTGTAATACACTGAAAAGGTTTAGTTGGATAATTTCTAAATTTGAATCGTATTCGGTCAAGAATAAGTGTAATATCTACACTATAATTAAGTGCGCGTGAACTATTACATATGTTTGCCAGACAATCAGATGACATCCCAAATTATTGGTAGAATTGAGATACATTTGCGTATCGTCTAAACCATGGCTTAATGTAACAGAGTGTAAGGATGTAAACAATTCAAACGGTCGGAATGTAAACCTCTGCCAGACAATTGTGGCACGTAGGTTGCATGAATGAATAGTTAAAACTGGTACGACACTGTGTCACTGTGTCCTATACTGACAATTTAATTAAGTTAAATCTAACAAGCAATATGCAAATGCAAAGTCATCAAGGTTATGACAATAATAACGTGAAACAGAATTATTTTAATGAGGCATTTTATTTGTTCGTTTATTCACAAAACAATTCCCATCCAAACGTTCTTTTTGGTATCTTGAATAAGATATTGTATTTTTTCTTAAACCGTATTCATAACCAATATGATTGTAATATTGATAAAACCGTATTCATGAACAAGTCAACTTGGTTCTGATGGTAATGTATAACTTATTGTGAACAAGTGTCTGTATGGCTCATCACCTTTGAAAACGTCGAGATATTCTCTTGATAGCAGATTTAGAAGCAATGTTTTTGCGATCATTTTCAGATAATATAATGAAAAATAGTGGTCACGTTGCCAAAAATGTATGAATCTGATTGAACAAACATAGATTAACACGAAAGAGCGATAGACCAAATAAAATGATGGGATAGAAATACCAAAGCTCAAACATATATAATTCTACAAATTTATTTATTTGTTTCGATCTACCGTCTATAGGTGTATTTGCTGTAATACAACACATAGTAGACATGCAACGAGATGCAACGAGGGGCAGTACTAATCTCTAACGATAAATATTGCATTGTTTATAAAAATAATATCAACATCTTATACCATCGTATACGGTCATTAGTATCTAATGTGTACACATTTCCTTCAAAGCAACACAATTGTACTTTGTATGTGTGTTATTTTATTGAACAATCACAAAATAAACATTATTGTTTCATATAAAATTGAAAATATTGTCGTATAATTATGATATAAAGACTGCGTGACGACGGTCCCAAATACAATTTTTGTAGACATATTCATGAATTTTGTTTGGCGTATGTTATAGAAATCTATTGTGCACTTGTTTAACAGAAAAGATTTGACATCTGTATTCTAGTAACGAAATAAATGTTCTGGTAATGTTGATGAGTATTCGTTTTTCAAAGCAAAAACATATTGTGGGATAAACAACTTCAACCAGTAGTAATGAATGGTGTCAATTGTTTTGAAATAAGTATAGCTCTAAGCAATGCAAGACAAAAATTAATGGTCTTTTATTGCTTTAGTTACATTTTGAAAATACGTGACGTCAATCGTGAATATAAAAACAAAAACGCTGTGTTCCTAACAAATCTGTAAACCCCTTACTGCGAAAGGATAACAAAAGCGGTGAAAACAGCAAGAGTACGCAATAACAAATAACGGATACCTTTAACGGATGAATATTTTAGGGCATATAAGCAACCAAATTAATAACTATATTTATGAATACAACTATTCTTGATCGTAAATACAACTCGTGTTTGTACTTACACTTTAAGATTTGTGATTTATTAGTTAGCCATTCTGAAGCCCCAACATATTAAAATAATAAACTAAAACGGATGTAGGAAAATGTGTTCACCTATAATGTTATTCCTTTTGGTTGTATAATTTCAAAGTTTTGCACAGTAAATGTCAAGAATACGTTCAGCATTTCTGTAGATAGAGACAAACTGACCTTAACAAATATTAAATTGATATTGATTAAAAAAAAACAGATAACTTAGACAAAGTTTGAACCATGTGTAACTTAATACTTACGTACACCTATAAGTATTTATGAAAGCGAATATTTTTGTGGAAAATAACGCACACTCCCAGAATGTTATAAAATATGTGATGAAAAAGCGAAGTTCATTATCTACTTGTTAATAGCTTCGTTGATCTACAAAACATTCGGGTGAGATTTTGAAAAGGGTTACAGACTGTTACATAGTTACACATATTACACAGAGCAGTTGTTTGAGCCGAAAACAAATAAAAGACCAATATTGCAAAATATGAAGGCTGTTTTTTAATAAAGATAGTTTTGTATACTTAGTTTATATATTGTTGATTAAAGCTAACATTTCGTATGCTACATGTATTTTTATTATGTATCATTTATATTCTACTTTATTATGTTTCTACATATTATAGGCTTATGTAAACAATGTTTTTTGTTAGACAAATACACAAAGTATCTCTATGAAAACATGAAACAGTCAATACAATTAAACATCAAAACAAAAAACATACATTTTCAATATCTGTGTATTGCCATTATGGAAACGGGCTTTGGATTGCATGCCAAATTCATATGGTCGATTTTACTTCATGCGATAAAGAAAGACAGAGAACCACCATCACGTCCATGAAAAATAATTCGCTAATGTTAATTTCTCCGCGTGGTTAAATCGGTTTCATATCTGTTGCGCATAGTAATACTGTCTTATGAGACATGTGCTTTAATTCCACCGTAAAATTCGGCTCACAAAGTTATTATTCCATCTCAGTATCGTGTCCGTTGATATACATCTTTAATAGTCTACATGTCTAAAAGGCCACTGGTCATTCTGCGTCTGTAAAAACTAGTGAGTCACGGATCAGGATGATATCCAATTTGTTGTACTGTCTTGCTTATTCCGTTCAGAGGTTTCATGACTCGACATAGACGCATACCAACAAGATCCCGCGAAATGGCGAAATAAAATATTGAAGAAACAAACTACTTGTGTCTGAACAACGTTATTGTTTTAAAGCACGTTAACGTTTACGCGCAGCAACACATTGTTGCATGACCAACATACAATTTAGGACATGAGGACATACAGCAGCTAACATTTTAACTATCTGGACTTTGTCAATACTTTTAATTACTACAATTAAATTTAAATAATGTTACAATAATTTAATGTTTGCAATACTTAAACAATTGTATGAATGTAAAGGATGCAATACCTTTCTCAATATAAGCACATTCATCACATACAATAAGACTTTCATTATGACAACAAGAAACACCCGTTCATGCTACAAACCAAAAGCCAAAGAATCTCAAGTATATGTAGTCATCAAAGTCCGTATTAAACCGGCATTTTATCTTTTGCATCATAAGTGTTGTGTCTTTTTATAGTTTGCAATCATGAATAGTATTTAAAGTAACATTAATACTCAAAAATCAACGGAAATTTCGTAAAGTATTTCGTAAAATAAAGTTACCCCACCCCCCCAAAAAAAATAATCAATGTTCCTTATAGCAAAAGCCAAAATCTCAACGCCAGATGAGGTCTGGTAACAAGGATGATTGTAGATACAAAATGCTCGTTTTTATATTTTGTGTAATAAAAAAATCCATTTTAATTTCCCGCGCCTATATCTATTCATACGACACACGAACACTAACATGGTTCCATATTAGTGTTCGTATGTCGTATGAATTATATTAGTGCGGGAAATTAAAATGGAATTATTTGTGACACGAACAATTAAAAACAAGCATTTTGTATCTACAAACATCCATGTTACCAGAAAACATCTCGTTTTAAAATTTTGGCTTTTGCTATTAGAAACATTGATTTTTTTATTGGGTAACTTTATTTTACGAAATACTTTACGAAATTTCCGTTGATTGTTTAGTATTAATGTTAGTTTAAAATAACTAAATATATGCACCAATAACATAATTAATAAATGTACTCATAAACTAAATTGCGAATCGTCTAGACATTGAACGCCGGATCCATAATCGTGTTTGATATTCATTACCAGTATTACCCTTTTGTCCCCACCTTTTGCTAACGATGCTGTTTAGAAAACGAGAATTGCGCAGCATTAAACGCGTACGGAGTATTGAAATTGATGAGCCGAATGCTAAATACAAATGCATAGTATTTGGGAGATTTCAGCGATTGCATCACATGTGAAACGTGTGCGAATTCGAGTGGATCTTCACATGTAAATTCGCAAATATGTGTGGTATATACTTAGTATGTATAACTAGGAGTTAATTGATGTTGGATTAAGGCACGTGCTCGTAAATGAAATCACGTGCTGATGTGAACGTGATATACCTGGATTCCAAGAAAAGTGTGTTGTGATATCCTAGAGATATGATCGGTGTTTATCAATCTCTGTACTGAGTTATGAAGAATATGACCTCTTGCAAAAGGTAGGTAGATCATACATGAACGCTAGAAATAATACCACTTTTCATTTCTTGTTACATAGTAATGCAAAAAGAAAACTTTAGAAGATGACCCCAACGCAACGAAATAAAATTAATATAATTTTATTCTTTAAAAATAGACTTTCTGTATAAATATACTTTTACGTGTATGTATTGTTCATTAATGTGTGTCTATAACGAATGATTGTATAATCAATAAAGCATGTCAGTAACGCACACATTTATTGAATCGACCATGCCTTGTTGATAAGCACCTCGCAATTAACATAATAGTACGAAAAAATGGGTGCAGTGCACACATTTTAATACTTATAAAATAGCGTATATCGACAATTGGCTACATTTAAAATTCAGTATAATAAGTAAATGCTCAAGTTTTCAGATTATGAATTTCGAAAGCATATGAATATGCATGGCTTTACCGATAACGTATCGAGGAGGACAATGAAAGGTAAAAGGTCTTATAAATATAACCTCATTGGAACGTTTTATGTATGCCCCTGGTTGGGGTAACACACATAACCGTTGTGCAATGTTCTGGAAATAAATGCAAGGTCTTGTAAAGTACCATGAGGGTGCCTTCTATGTATGTACTTTGTTCGTGTAACGCACACTAACGGCTTGTCATGTATTGTGTATTTACACGACACTGACCTGGTACATTACCTTGTGTGTACAGGGTATATTTGCACAACACAAAAGTGTGGTTCATTTACACTATTTACGAGTGGTTATGTCTTTAGTGTGCCAATCAATATGGTCTCATTATTCATCGTAATAACTGTTCTTTACAGACAAACCACAGCATACATTAAAAGTCCGTTTTATAAACACATTTATAGTTTGAAAAATTATACCATCAACAGTTAAACACTTATCGTTATATTTGAGTTTATATTTATTTTTTTCTGTACGTTTTATCGATTGAAAACTTGAAAACCAAAACAAAGTCCCGTGACTTCATATTTAAGTGTTTTGTTTTATACGTTTTATTCAATGATACTTTTACACCAAGACAAATTCAGCATTTTTAACATCAAACAAGCACGTAGCACTGTATAGCAGTACATGAACAGATAACAGCTGGAACAATACTATAATGCCTCCCACCTTTTGTGTCGGACTATTTAGGAGGTACAGCACTTAACCCAACACCGATCACTGTCTTATGCGTAGTGGGTAATCGAGATTTATTGCCACTGTAGGGAATGCTATTTGCCTACTGGAAGCTTACAGCAAAGCAAGCCATCGCTCGCAGGCAAGGTGCATAGTGCCTACTAGTACCAATATGTCAGGTATTTGGCGCGTTTGCTGCTGCATATCATGTGATTAAATACAGTTTGCTGCTCTTTATGTACACGAATACTCTTAATTGCACGCCAAGTACCCGAATACAGTTAAACCCGTCGCATGTACATACAGACGGCGTGCTGCACTTCATGTTCATGAACACACTTCGATGCATACCATGAACATGAATTTAGTTTACTGCACAACATGTACATGAATACCGAATGGTGCAAATCAGGTACAAAAACACAGTGTGCTGCGCATTGTATACATACATATATGTTGCTACATATCGTGTACAAGAATACAGTTTGCTGCACATCGTGTATATGGATACAGTTTGCTTACCTTCGTGTATGTGAATACAGTTTGCTACACATCGTGTACATGAATACAGTTTGCTGCACATCGTGTATAGAAATACTGTTTTCTGTACATTGTGTATTTGAATACAGTTTGTGTGCACATCATTTACATGAATACAGTTTGCTGCTCATCATGTACATGCAAACAGTTTGCTGATTAGAACATACATCAATGCAGTTTGCTTGCCGTTTCTTGCATGAACATAGATCGCTGTACATTATGTACACTAATGCAGTTTGATTCTGATCAAGTATAAGAATACAGTTCGCTGTACTTCATGTACATAAATACAGATTGCTTCACCGTGTTTACATGAACATGGTTTGCTATACGTCGTTTAGATAAACACAGATTGCTGAAAATCGTGTACCTGTTAATTACATGGATACAGTTCGATGCATATATTGTTAAGGTACATGAACATTTGGTACATGAATATCTTGAGTTATACGCCGCATTCATAAATGCAACTATACGTCGTTTATATGATAACAGTTTGTTATAAGTCGTGTTAAATAAAAAAAGTTTCTTACAAATCGCGTGTATGAATGCAGTTTGATGTACGTAGTGTACATTAATAAAGTTTGCTGTACGTCGTATACATAAATGCAGTTTGATGCACATGATGTGACTGAATACAATTCACAGCACAGTACGTATATAAATACAATATGCGCACTCGTTTTCATCAACAAAGTAAGCTGCATGTTATGTACATGTATACATTGGGCTACACATCATGTACTTAAATGCAGTGTGCAGCCTAACATGAACATGGATATGGGTTGATTCATAGCATGAACATTAATAAAGTTTGCTGAACAACATATTCATGCTGCACATTATGTACATGAATACTGTTGGCTGCATGGACATATGGCTAAATTCAGTTAAGTGAACATTATGCACATGCTTATATTTTGCTCATATGATTTACATAAATACAGTTTACTGCATTTCATATTCTTATTTACAGTTTCCTGCATGGCATGTACATGCATACAGTTTAGTAAGTATCATTATCTTGAAAACACTTCGCTGCTCATCATGTGCATGAATAAAAGTTAATTAACATCATGAACATAAATACAGTTTGCGACATAGCATGTACACGAACACAGTTAACTGAACATCATACACATGAATACAGATGGCTTCTTATAATATAAATGAAAATTTGAATACAATATGCTTCGAATCATGTACATGAATACAGTTTGATGCAGATCATGGACATGAATACATATGGCTACGTATAGTATTAATGAAATTTGAATACAAATTTGTTTCACATCATGTACATAAACGCACCATGGACATGAATAAAGTTTGCTGCCAATCATGAACACATACACAGTGTGCTGCACATCATGTACATAAATACAGTTTGCTTTACCTCATGTAAATATATACAGTTTGCTGCCAATCATGTACACACCCATAGTTTGCCACACATGGTGTACATACATACACTTGAATGAAAAGAATAGACATTTGATGAACACCACTAACATAATACTAAACCTTCTTGAAACAAATACAAGAATTCAATTTATAATTTGTGTTTGTTTTTGTTTTTTGTTTTCACACGCGTTTCAGTAGGTGATTGTGTAGTTGCCAATTTTCTCAGCTTGTTAAACAAGCATACAGCAAAGCAAAAATATATAATGCGTTTTGAATCAGCAACACCTAAGGGCTGATGAGCTTTCACCTCTAAGTAACTTCTTCTTGACACATGTAATGCGTTACCATAGTTATTGTTGGCTGGAAAATATACATTCGCTTGACACGTATCAATTATAATTCGAACTGGCTTCAAATTATAAGAAGAGAAGAAATGTCCAATTTGATCAATTGCAAAGTCAGACTCGTATTTTTTTTTCCAGTTTACAATGTTATGAAAGAGGTACATTGTACGTGTACGTAGGTTACCACGTCTGCATTCACACTGCAATACATATAAATTATGGGATATAACAACTCGTAACATTCAATAGTATTGCTTGATCGAAGTACTGATAACCATTTTATAACAGTTGAATGACCCAAAGACTGAATATTTCACCAATATACGGATAGGTTATATACATTAAACCATTTACCTAAATTTAATTTCATCATGATTTATTTTCATTTATCCATTTTCCTA
The DNA here is from genome assembly GCA_007657795.1 of Dreissena rostriformis. Classification (NCBI taxonomy): domain Eukaryota; kingdom Metazoa; phylum Mollusca; class Bivalvia; order Myida; family Dreissenidae; genus Dreissena; species Dreissena rostriformis. The sequence continues at coordinate 402,182 of VMBQ01000194.1, forward strand.
ATGGTATAATAAAGGAAATAAAACCTCTCATTTTACTATTCTCTACGAACTGCTTTTTTCAATATCCACTCCAAAATGAGATTTCCTAGATAAATTGTATACAGTGTTGTTTGCTTGTTGGGGATAACAAACCTTATTCAATTTAAAGTTCAACACTTATTCAAAGTTATGACAATGGCGAACCTCAGATAGTAGATATTTATGCATACTCTAAAAAGATTAAGCTGTCTTGGTTAAGAAAATTGTATTCATGTAGCGATAGTAAATGTTTTATTATTATACGATACATGGTAAATGTTAAAAAACATTTAAATACCGGAATATAGTATATTGGAACTATGAAAATACTATTAAAACACAATTTAATTTAGGATTTTACAGTTCTTGTTATGAACAGTTTTTATATGTTGAAAATTCGTCATGTTGACAATATTCTTAATATGGCATTAAAACATTCGTTTTAAAAACATTGTAAGAGAAAGGAATACGAGTTGTGCGGGACATGGTAATTGATTCAAAATGCTTGTTGAATAAAACACAAAAAGAAACGATCTACATTTTATTAGAAACAAATATTGTATAAAGTGTTTGTGTGCCAAAACAGCAAAGACGAGTCAATTTATTATAACCTTTTATAACATATTTTGTCATTGAAGATTGGAAATATATTTTTAGAACAGTATTCCACATAACAAGGGACAATTACATACAATGGTTTCAAGTTAGAAATATTTACAATATTCTAAGTACAAACTTTGTTATGGTTAAAATGAAATGTTTATAAATTGCATGTACACTTTTTGTAAACAACGTAAAGAAACGTATATGCATCTCACTTGAAACTGTAAACAAGTAAAATGCTTAATTAAACCTAAATAAACGAAACATGATTTACTAACACGTTATCAAATTGTATGTCGGAGACTTCATACTATTCATGTTAGGTAGTTCCAAAACAGCAAAACTGAATCTTAACATATTATGTCTTGAAGTGAAAATATACATATTCAAATGTAGAAAAGACAAATATTATTCCATTTACAACGGTCTTTTTAATAGTTTAGCTTTTTCATACAAAGTATATAGTTCATTTAAAACATAGGAAATATAAGCAACATCGTGCTAACTGATATTTTTTGTGAACTAGATATACATATATAGTAGAAGAAAAACATAGTATTTTTAATGCAAAATATTTAAGACAAATATATTCCACTTTCATTTTGATATTCTAATGAAATGTACATAAACATGCTTTTTTATATACTCTTTTTACTTCGTAACATTAAAGTCACATGTCTTATATACTATATAAATATTGTTTCATTAGATGAACAATATGTTGGAAGTCAATTACAGTAAACATCTAATAACATTTCGCAATATATTATAATTACATTTAATATTTGATTCTCCTAAATATGTCGTTTCTATACCTTTCATATTGTGTCCTCCTTGTATATATGTCCTTAGTACATTGAAATAGAAGTTTATACATTTCACACAATAATTACACACACTATATCTGGATAAAAAAGTATGTTCAGAGAAATAGCTATACTCTGAGTTTTTAATACCGTCTTGCTATTTCCAGGCCTTTTGTTCCCTTTATGATTATACCATTTAGTCACGCATCTGGATTATATCCAGTATGTTTTAAAGGCTGGTTTCTTCCAATTCAGCATTTCATGGCTCTACAGACATATAAGTCCACAGGGATCCGCGTGAAATAATAATAACAATTTTACACAGAATCTTAACGTCTGCTTTGGTGTGTAATGCACTACGAAGGTTTTCTTGGGTTAATTGTAAATTCGAATCGCATATGGTCAACAAAGAGCATTTTGACGCATTTGTAGTTCCTTAGAAAATCAAATTAAATTAAAGACATTTCTAAATAGATTCAAGTTTTAAAGGTTGCATTTCCAATCCTAAAATACTGATGAGCAGCAAACATCATAAAACCTCGGGGGCTGGGAGTTTTGCGCAAGTCATCAAGGTTGTGATAACATGATTTAAAATTGTTATAAGGTAGCTTTTATTTCTTCTTATATTAACTTAACACCTCAAGTCAAAACGTACTTTATAGTATCCAGTTGAAAAAGTGATTGTAATATTTACAAAACCGTATTCATGAACAAGCCAACTTGCTTCTGATGGTCATGCTTAAATAATTGTGAACAAGTGTCTGCTTGTATGGCGCATCACCTTTGAAAACGTCGAGATAATCTCTTGATAGTCGAAAGAGAAGCCATGTGTTTGCAATCATTGCCAAAAATATATTGAAAAATAGTTGTCACATTGCCAAAAATGTATGAATCTGATTGAACATTGATTAACACGAAAGAGAGGTAGACCAAATAAAAAGATAGGATAGAAATAACAAAGCTCAAACATAAATCATTCTGCAAATTTATTTATTTATTTCGATCTACCGGTAAGTGTATTTGCTGTAAGAAACACTTTGTAGAGATATGCAACGCGATGCAACAAGGGGAAGAACTAATATTTGACTAACTATTACATGAATTATATAAATAATATCAAGCTCTTACACCATCTAATATGGTCATAAGAATATACGTTGTACACATGTCCTTCAAAGCAACATAAAGTATGTTGCATGTGTGTTTTTATATTTAAAAATCACAAAATAAACATTATTGATTCAAATAAAATGTAAAACAGCTCCGTATAATTATGATTTAAAGACTGTGGTCTTTTGTCATGTCCCCAATACAATTATTGTAGACATATTTGTGTGGCGTACGTTATATAAATCTAGCGTTTACTTGTTTAACCGAAAAGATTTGACATCTGTATTTTGGCATCGGAATAAATGTAATGTTAATGTTGTTAAGTATTCGTTATTCAAAACACAAATATATTTTGGGAAAAACAGCTACAAACAGTGATAATGGATTGTGTCATTGGTTTTGAAATAGGTATTGCTTTAAACAATGTAAGACAAAAATAAATTGTCTTTTATTACTTAAGTTACATTTGAAACCGTAAATATGACAGCAAAAACGCTGTGTTCCAAACAAATCTGTATAACCCTGATAGCGTAAAGAGAACAAAACCGGTTAGAACAGCAAGAGTACGCATTAACAAATAACGGATAACTTTCATGGACATATAAGCAGCAAAATTATTAGCGATATTTTTAAACACAAGTATTCTGGATCTTACACTTTTAGATTTGTGTTACACTATTTAGCCATAAAATGGGTCCACCTATAATTTTATTCCTTTTGATTGTATAATTTTAAAGTTTTGGACAGTCAATGTCAACGGTAATTTCAGCATTTCTGTTGATAGAGACAAACTGAACTCAACAAATCTTAAAACTGATATTTATTTAAAAAAACGGAAAACTTCAGCTCCAGTCCCATATAAGCAGGTTGGACACGGCAGTCCCGGATCGCCCAAGATCCCCCCCCGGGACAATCCGGGACGATCCGTGGAGTTTAGGGATTTATTTAGCGTCGACGGTCTGCCAAAGAACATCATTTTACCGGTGACAACACGGTATCCACACGGATCCAAACTGTGATCCGTTTGTAACTTAATACCCACGTACACATTGTAAGTATTTACGAAAGCGAAGGTATGAGGGTAAATTAGGCACACTTCCAGAATGAAATAAAATATATAATGATAAAGCGAAGTTTTTGATCCACTTGTTAATAGCTTCATTGATCTACAAACCATTCGGGACCGGGTGAGATTTGGAAAATGGTTACAAACTAGTTTCACATAATACAGAAGAAAGCGTTAGTCCGAAAAGAGTTCGTTTGAACCGCAAACAAAGAAAAAACCAATATCGTAAAATATAATGTTCGTTTATGTTTAGTTTGATAGTTTGATACACTTAATGTTTGTAGTGTTAATTGACACGTATATTTCGTATAATACATGCACTTTAATTAAAAGTAAAGGTAAACGTTAAGGCATTGGTTTATAGTCTGATTGTGATACAAGACTCATCTTCAACCGACTTTGACTCCCCCCCCCCCCTGNTAACTAAAGATTCACTGAATATACATTATAACTAAAGATTCACTGAATATACATTATAACTAAAGATTCACTGAATATACATTATAACTAAAGATTCACTGAATATACATTATAACTAAAGATTCACTGAATATACATTATAACTAAAGATTCACTGAATATACATTATAACTAAAGATTCACTGAATATACATTATAACTAAAGATTCACTGAATATACATTATAACTAAAGATTCACTGAATATACATTATAACTAAAGATTCACTGAATATACATTATAACTAAAGATTCACTGAATATACATTATAACTAAAGATTCACTGAATATACATTATAACTAAAGATTCACTGAATATACATTATAACTAAAGATTCACTGAATATACATTATAACTAAAGATTCACTGAATATACATTATAACTAAAGATTCACTGAATATACATTATAACTAAAGATTCACTGAATATACATTATAACTAAAGATTCACTGAATATACATTATAACTAAAGATTCACTGAATATACATTATAACTAAAGATTCACTGAATATACATTATAACTAAAGATTCACTGAATATACATTATAACTAAAGATTCACTGAATATACATTATAACTAAAGATTCACTGAATATACATTATAACTAAAGATTCACTGAATATACATTATAACTAAAGATTCACTGAATATACATTATAACTAAAGATTCACTGAATATACATTATAACTAAAGATTCACTGAATATACATTATAACTAAAGATTCACTGAATATACATTATAACTAAAGATTCACTGAATATACATTATAACTAAAGATTCACTGAATATACATTATAACTAAAGATTCACTGAATATACATTATAACTAAAGATTCACTGAATATACATTATAACTAAAGATTCACTGAATATACATTATAACTAAAGATTCACTGAATATACATTATAACTAAAGATTCACTGAATATACATTATAACTAAAGATTCACTGAATATACATTATAACTAAAGATTCACTGAATATACATTATAACTAAAGATTCACTGAATATACATTATAACTAAAGATTCACTGAATATACATTATAACTAAAGATTCACTGAATATACATTATAACTAAAGATTCACTGAATATACATTATAACTAAAGATTCACTGAATATACATTATAACTAAAGATTCACTGAATATACATTATAACTAAAGATTCACTGAATATACATTATAACTAAAGATTCACTGAATATACATTATAACTAAAGATTCACTGAATATACATTATAACTAAAGATTCACTGAATATACATTATAACTAAAGATTCACTGAATATACATTATAACTAAAGATTCACTGAATATACATTATAACTAAAGATTCACTGAATATACATTATAACTAAAGATTCACTGAATATACATTATAACTAAAGATTCACTGAATATACATTATAACTAAAGATTCACTGAATATACATTATAACTAAAGATTCACTGAATATACATTATAACTAAAGATTCACTGAATATACATTATAACTAAAGATTCACTGAATATACATTATAACTAAAGATTCACTGAATATACATTATAACTAAAGATTCACTGAATATACATTATAACTAAAGATTCACTGAATATACATTATAACTAAAGATTCACTGAATATACATTATAACTAAAGATTCACTGAATATACATTATAACTAAAGATTCACTGAATATACATTATAACTAAAGATTCACTGAATATACATTATAACTAAAGATTCACTGAATATACATTATAACTAAAGATTCACTGAATATACATTATAACTAAAGATTCACTGAATATACATTATAACTAAAGATTCACTGAATATACATTATAACTAAAGATTCACTGAATATACATTATAACCTCATATTTAATAATCATGCATTATACAATTAAGATTGGGGTTTGTCTTGTGGCAATTAATATGGTATCCACATTCCGACCGAGAGGTCCCATGTCTGGTCTTCAGTTAACTAGCGTTCCCATGATCATTTCAAAAATGACACCACACCATTCATCTGGAATATTCGGTGGTGAATTCAATCACAATCTTACTCCAATCTACACCTGTTTTCTGTTTGCCAGTTAAACATTCAATGTAATAAAGCACAGTTTTCTTTAATGATTTATCAATATTATTGACTATGTGTGTTTTTTGAATTCATGTTACACTAATTGTGATTACAGGTATCTGTTCGTAAGGCGCATCCCCTTTGAAAACATTGAGTTGATCTTGATAGCAGATGCAAAAGCAATGGTTTTGCAATCATTTGTCGTTCATATAATTTAGAATAGTGGTCATGTTGCCAAAAAGGAACAGATCTGATTGAGCAATCCTGTATTAAACGGAAGAGCGGTAGACCCAATACATTATGGAATAGATTTAATTTGATGAAGCAACTATCTAGAAGTCTGCGATTTGGTTTTATTTAGTTAAAGTATCCTAGTGGTGAAAAATGTATTTGCTCTTCGAAATATATTAAGAGATATGCAACGAGATGCAGCTAAATGCAGTTCTCATTTCAAACAATATATCACATGTGTAATACAAATAATATTAATAATCTACGTGTCCTCAGTTAGTTATTAGTATATAGTTTGTGTACATTTTCTGACCAATATAATTATTATAATCCTCTTTGTCTTATTATGCTATATAAACAAACCGTAAATGGCAACCTTTATGTTTCCAATGTCCCGAATGAAATGCATCTTGACATATTTTCAAGGAGACTGGATTGCGTTATACACTTAAGACAGCTAGGACTCAACTGCTTAACTGCTAGATGGAAAGGTATATATTTCCGTGTGATGGAAATTTGAATAAATGTAGTACAATACGTAATTAATTAACTTTACAATATTATGTACACAAGCAGTGACTTTTCACGATTTGTATCAGTTAATATCAGTTAGAACGAGTAAGATATTTATGAATTCAAATATTGTTGTGCATGTAATGTAAATATTGTGATTGGCTCAACCAATTGGCCAAATGAAATAAAGCGATTTCGATTGTTCCTGTAAGAAAACGGCAAATAATGGAGGTTTTGTAAAAACAGTCGCAACAACAATGCAAAATTAATGATAGAAAACACAAAGACATGGATTTCAGGGATAAACTACTAATAATAATACAGTTAATTGTCCCCTACCGGTTTCACCGGAGGGGACTTGTTGTTTGCGCTCTGCCCGTCAGTCCGTCAGTCTGTCTGTCACACTTTTCTGGATCCTGCGATAACTTTTAAAGTTCTTCATATTTTTTTATGAAACTTGAAACATGGACAGATGGCGATATGGAGATTTTGCACGTCATTTTATTATGTTCCTACGTCAACAATTCTGGTCTATGGCAACAAAAATATATTTAAAAAATCTGACAATGGTGGAGCCGGTAAGGGACGTCATTGCTTGGCAATAGTCTTGTTGAATAAGTGATTTTATTCAGGAACTTGCCAACTTTCAGATTTATGAAATAATTAATATAAGTAACCTTTTTTATACGAAGCACGCCTACTACTTGATTTTATGAATTACAAATAATCAACAAATAAGAACAACACACTCGTCTGCATTATTGTAAATAATTGGTTTTTCCAATAATAATTGTATGTATTAATATGACGCAATACTTAATTTCGATATTACTACGGTATTTAAATTGATTAGTATTCTGGTGCCACGCTATTCGTTCAACGTTGTGTGTGTGTGTTAGTTTCGGTTGAATACGCTATGATATGTATACCTTATCGAAGTCAAACCCCTGCCATGATACTATTGACCAAAGGCCTGACATCGTGTCAAAGAGTAATGAAATGTCAATTACGTTTTGTTAAGTTTGTAGTATTCGTAACAAATGTACACAAAAACTTTGACAATACAAATCAACTAAAATATTACAATAAATGGTTTCTACCTTTTAAGAATTTCACATAATTATCGGTAATATGTTTAGGGTACACCATAATAAACTGTTTGATATATGTTTGCGATGTCTGTGGTTATGCTGTTTAGCGTTTCTGTAGCTAGCGGATGGTTTTACAGGGTAGGATAGTTAGCCCTACGCCCTTACACTTCTCCGTTTTCAGACGGGCTTGAGGGAATTAAATATATTTCTATATACATGATTAACTTTTATGCCCCCTTCTTCGAAGAAGAGGGGGTATATTGTTTTTGGCCTGTCTGTCCGTCATTGTTTCTTTCTGTGTGTCTGTCTTAAAACTTTTACCTAGGGTAAAGTTTTGTCATAACTTTTGCATTATTTATGACAGCATCTTGATACTAAGCATGCATGTGTATCTCATGGAGCTGCACATTTTGACTGGTGAAAAGTCAAGGTCAAGGTCATCCTTCAAGGTCAAAGGTCACAAAAAATTCAAAGCGGCGCATTAGGGGGCATTGTGTTTCTGACAAACATATCTCTTGTTTGTAATTATGACATTTATAAACACAAGTATGATGGATGTGTACTTACACTGCATAGTTGGAGATATGAATAGGATTATTTAAAAAAAGGTCACGCATTCTTATGATTTTTTTTCTTCTAATTATGAGACATTAAGTAATACTTATGCACAATAAAAAATGTAAGTATATTCTTTTTATAGATAGTAGTTCATTATAGGATAACAAGTCTTAATAAGGAGATACCAATTCCTAATTTTTAGATGCTGTGACATTTAAAGAAGATTTGTTCTCACTAGAAAGCGATTTCCACGAATAAAGAGAAACACTATATCCTTATCATGATATACACATGCTACTTCGAAATATCAAATTAACCATGCATTACATTATATTTTACATCATTCAACACTTCATTTTTGCATGGATTTTACAAACCTATTCGCAGAGATGACTAGTTCCGAGCATAGCTACCGTTTAATCTAATGTATAGGTAGCTGCACTGCGAGCAATGTGGGTTCTTACATATCAACGTCAGCTGCTAAATTGCTGCATGTGAAGTCAGAGAAACAATGCACTCATGCGCCATTGAAAACATCCATTTGGATTAACTATAGAATTGTTTATTTGATTTGACAGGTGCAAATTATGTGCAACAGAAACTAATTTGTGCTAGCTCCAATACGATACTGGATGTATGAAATAAATGATGCGTCTCACTATATTTAACTATTTATGTATACATTATTGTACGATATATGTTCATACTCATGAAGATAAAACATCCTTACTATATTCCTAGTATATCGAATCGCAACGGAGCGCAGTGATTCTTGATAAATAGTTTTTGGTTATGTATATTTACGCTTTATCGTGATTTAAGAATTAAAAATATAAAATTAACAAATCGTTTTACACTGTCAACAAGTTCACATATACGATGTCCAGAAATAACACAAGGCAATAAAGAAATATTTCCAAATTTATGTACAATGCTATGTTAAAAAGAAATGATAACCTTGCTAGTTAGCTTCTGTGTTGCTCTTTGATAAATTTAACGATGTTAACCAAGTGATTTAGTTATTAGTTATGTATGTATTAATTTAATTATCAATTTATGTAAAAAACAAAATGTTTAGTATTTCATTTGTGGAATCGTATGTTTGTATATTTGTGTATTATGTGGCCTAATGCATGTATTAGCTGATTCTGCCAATAAACTGAAACTAAATCTAAATATAACTTACGATCAAATCGTACGAGTACGTATTGACTCGGGGACCACGATCGTGATTATCAAGTTGGAGCTCATGGACCCATTCGAAACGATATCACTGGACAGTATGTAATCGTGTCTGAACTGAATATAAGACAGTGTAAAATCTTGACACCTGTTATTGTCAAATCACGAACGGATCGCAACACAGCGCCAAGCAGCGTATCATAACGTATAAACACGCATTACATGTTGAATTAAGATTCTTAATTGTATTTAGATGAGTATTAAAAGTGAACGTTTGCGAACAATTCAATTAATGCAACGCGCAATCAAAGACAGCTTGTAATTATACCTCGTTACACTACGTCTACTTCTACTAACCAACACCTACAATTGGGTTTGGGAAGGTCAATAGTCAAACAATGTATGTTAATACAGTGCTTTTATCTCATGGTTGATTTATGTATGTGGAACATAACGAGCTTGATATAATTGTATTTTTAGTATAATTCTATGTGCGTACCTTCGCTTTGTCATAGATATTTACTTAAATTAACATGTATCACTCAGCGCTACCTAGTGAATGTTATAGATGTAACTTTCGCATGGTATTTGTTGACGCATACTAGTATTTGATGTATGTTCTTTTGAGTGCGCATTCTTAACTGTTTAATATTATGTAAGGTCAGCGCGCGCTTTATGCTTTGATATTATATGTACTTGCGCGCGCATTTTGTACTTTGAGCTGTAGTTAGTATGTAGAAATAAAGCTCTTCCCCCCCCCCTTAATACTTTGTTTGGTCTAAAGTTTAATGTATCGAGGTCTAAACTCTCAGAGAAAGACTACGAAAAGTTACTTGTGGCCAATCGTGGTGTTCGTGGCGGTGGGCAGGAGAGTGAGAACCTAGCATAACATCTTACCTAATCGGTATGCATATTGCTATATAAATTTTATAAAGGCGAAGTGTTCCGTACATGACGAACTTTAATTGCTATTGTGATGGCGTTAAGTTACGTGTGGCCAATCTCGGCGTTGTGGCGGATTGCACGCGAATGGCAAGATAGCATTACATCATATTCAATATTTTTTAAGTTTTGTAATAGTTCACTTTTATAATTGATCTGTATATTGCCTAATCGGATAGGGTTTTAAATTATTATATTTTGATTATCAATAGTTCAAATGATTTGTGTCATAGATTTTATCGTAATTGGTTCATGTGTTCAATATATTCAGAGTCTGTGAAAATACCTCGTATATGCTATACAATGCAATATAAGCAAAGACAAGAACATTTATTTCGTATAAGCGGCCTCTGGCCCATAATTCAATATACTAGTAAATTTAGTATGTAACATTTATCCAGTTATACACCGTTTTAATTTTGTTTTGCATACAAGTGTAAACTAAATCTTTATAACTAATAGCTCATTTTTCGTTTCAAAGTTATTTCAAATGCATTTATAAATAATTTAATTTAATATTTCCGTTTATACCAAGTCAAATATTCATATTTCGTTCTGATTACAATTTACAACAATAAAACACACATGAAATTCGTGTTCAATTACTTCCATTCCTCCAATATCTTAACAATGAACACCCTATCTATAATAATTCTCAAAACAAAGGTGTCGTCTACCGGAACATTCGGGCTCAGAAGAATAGTATTGGTATCATGCCAGTTAATTGAAATCATAAACAGGTTACACGTCAGCAGGGAAATTGGTAATTTCTCCCTTAGCCAAACACCATATAATCACGCATCTGGATGATATCTTATTAGTTTTAATGGCTGGATACTCTCGATCTTAGAGTCCATGACTCTTTATGGACACATAAATCCGCATTGATCCATCCACACGAAATGAGGTTGAAAAGAGACACAATATTTATGCCCAAACTACAGCCATCCTTTGCCTCTTACAGCGGATACACTCTGCAAGGCATTCGTGCCAGGCCAATATAAACAGTTGATTTCAATTCAAGTTCAAATTCAATCCTGCAATTATTTCAGTTATATGTAAATACTGCTATATCAATTCCATGATGAATTTCAATCAACAAATGGCTTCATTGAATGCAAAGAACCATATAAAGACATGTATGACATTCATCATGATTGTTATTGAAATTAAGGAAAACAAGTACAACGGTTCAAGAAAGACATACCATATTAGCTGAAGTTACTTAAGTGATCAGAGTCTGTTTTACATGAAATACGCGAAAGGCTACTGAAGAAATAGGTTACTGTGTTTACGCATTTAGAAAAAAGATACACGTATATTTAATAGAGAATACAAGGTTAGCGTTGAATAGAGAGAAGTTTATGTTGCGAGGCTTAGAGCGCCGGAGCGCGAGCCTTGGCGAGTATTCTATTTATCCCATCAATTTTCTTAGTCGTCAATTATTGAGTCTTTAATTGATAAAATAAAAGCAAAAAAAAAAACATTAAATTAACTGAATCTAACATTGCTTTGTAATATTAATTGTCATCTTTCCCGTTTACAGAACTCGAAATAGTCCTTTAAAATTCCACACAAAAGAAGAGTAACGAGACAAAATATCGCTTTATTCCTCGATTCAATTTTAATCAGCATTCCAAATGTTACACACTCAAGTAGAACACATACGCTTGTGTTCAAATTAAAATTCTAGTTTCACCACTGCAATAAACAAAAACATGACTGCCATTTTGAACGCACGTGAGGCATGATTCAGCATTTATCCCCGCCGATAATGTAA
>VMBQ01000195.1:10587-62674 GCA_007657795.1 Dreissena rostriformis
GTACATGCATTATATATATGCTGGCTTATTTGACTTCCAGTCATTTAAGATTTCAGATTTAAATATCTGGCTTATTTCGCATTTTTCGACACATGTTCTTCTTAACTTTTATTTTAATTTATATTGAAATATATGTATACTAATTTTTAACACATTTAAAAAAAAATCATAAATATTTGACAAAATCGTACAGTCCCGCTTTAATGTATAATTTTTCGTGCCTATTTTGTGTTATTGTTACATATTTTTATCAATATATTACAATTTAACACATATGAAAATCGTACAGTCTCACTTTAATGTGAGACTTAATTTAATTAAGGCAATAGACAAATGTTGACTAACACTAAAAAGAGTTCGTGTGCTCGTGTTATAAGTACGAGGGTACTGCCATAATTGAAAATTAAAATACAGAATTAAGTTAAAAGTGCTTCAGTTAGAATCTCTGCAGCGTTTGTGTGTGTGTACTGCATTGTTTAACAATGATAGCTTTGATATTTTTCTCTAGAAAAGTATTTTCACAAAATGTCCAGTTAGTAATTGTCATGAGAAAATATGGATAGATACCATATGTATATATTACAAAAAGTGGTTTGGGCTTTTTTCCAACTTTGTTAAGCGGCCTTGGCCCCTACATTTTGTGGAAAAAATAATGAGTCGCGGACTTTTCAAAATTTGAAAAAAATGAGTCGCGAACTGTTCAAGATTGTGAAAAAATGAGTAGCACACTTTTTTTAAATTGTGAAAATTTGAGTCACGAATTTATTTTAATTGTGATAATTTTAGTCGCGAACTTTTCAAATTTGTGAATAATGGCCATTCTCTAAGAAGGAAAAAAGCCCTGTTTTTTTACCGTTTTGTAATAAATTGTATTCAATAGAATTACATGCTCACCTGTGTCTGACGCTTGTATTTCATCCGTCGGTTTTGAAACCAGACCTTCACCTGCCGCTCCGTCAGCTCTAGGGACGCCGCGATCTCGATCCGTCGGGGTCGGCAGAGATACTTGTTGAAGTGGAACTCCTTCTCCAGCTCCAGAAGCTGCGTGTTCGTGTACGCGGTGCGCAGGCGCCGGGAGCCGCCACCACTTCCGCCGCCGCTTCCGGTTTTGCCATTACCCCCGCCGGAGGGATTATTATTAGACGGCGTAGTAACGTCGTAATCTGAAAGACAGACGGGGGAAATTGTTGATCGCGAGACAAGAAACTGAATGCGTAAAACAGACTGGCAAAATATTGATAGTAATGCCAAACACGTTAGCGTTGGTACTCATGTGAAACAATGTGTCGGCTGCGTAGAAAGATACGTTTGTTTTTGCATGCACGGTATGTCAGACTGTGATCCGACGAACGCTACGATATGACACAGATATCGCGGGATATAGGTGAAACAGAAAGGAAGCGTGTTTTTGTCAGTCTTAGTTTTTCATTGCAGTCAATTGAACTGAATGTTACATTAGGTCTTGACCGTTTTGGTTGATTCGATGTTAGCATTTTAAATGCACATTACCACGCCAAAAATCATTTAGCATTTTAACAAATGAGTCGCACTTTGTGAAAAGGGGCTTTAATGCATGTTCGAAAAGTGTCGTCCCAGATTAGCATGTGTAGTCCGCACACGCTTATAAGGAACGACACTTTCGGATTTCCGCTTTTATTGTATTTTTCGTTTAAAGGAAGACTGTTCTTGACGAAATTCCAGTTTAGGCGGAACGTGTTGTCCCTGATTAGCCTGTGCGGACTACAAAGGCTAATCTGGGACGACACTTTATGCACATGCATCAAACCCCCTTTTCACAGAGCGAGGCTCGAATATAAGTTGATAATACACCTGTATCTAATATTCACGATACACCACTTTAATATTATTATAGCTACTGAATATACAAAGATCTATATACTAAATAAAGATTGATCGTGTTTTATAATCGTTAGACAACAAGACATTCGCTTATAATTTTGATCTGGATACAAGTGTGTTATATGATATTGCTTACTAAACAATATTAATTCCCGTGGCCAGTTATTTTTTTTTTTCTAAAAGTTTCGATTATAAGGAACTTGTACTATTTGTGTATAAAATAATATTTCTATAATATTTATAAAATGTATAGAATTTTTATTACTACCAAACATATTCTTGTGAAAAAAATATGTTGTTTTAAAATAAGTTTTGAAAACGAAAAATAGGTAAATGAGAAACGCCATTGTCTTCTCAATCGAATGTGTAAACTCAAAGTATTTATTCATCACATAACAAAACGAGCAAATTGCGATGGCGATTACTTCAAATAATTCTGATTTGCTGAGTTTTATCACAATTCACTATAATGCATATGTACAGCATGTTTTTGTGAACTGCGTTTTCTTCCCTAGTGGGTAAAGTCATCAATCTTTCCCGGAATGTATCGCCGCACCCCCGGACCGGCTGTGTGAATCGAGTAACATAGCTGTAGTTCTGCTATTACAGGTCGTAAGAATTGTTTGCAGAACGCATCCATCTGTTTCTTGCATTCTGGGAATTCTCAAGATTCGTGAATGAGCTTTTGAAAATAGGAGACACCTGTGCGACGGTGTTTCAACGTTAATAAAATTGCAATGGACGACGTTTCGTAGTTCATCTACAGTTTGTTTGTTGTTGTTTTTCTTTCACAGGACTTGTGCATTTCATTTATCATGCTCAAGGGAAAGTTGGTGAATAAAATGTAAAGTGCGCCTGCACAATTGTACAAAAATATAGTGTATGCAAGATGGTATACATCTATGTTTCTGACTACCAAGACATCAGTAACGACAACAATATAGAATTATATTATTTTATATTTTTGTTCCAAACTATTTTGAGTTGAATGCTGCCACTTACATAAAATGCGTGTGTGTATCTTTCTTTTAAAATCTCATTGCCATTTGGTTATTTATTACCTTAAATATCAATAAAAAAAAACTTACAATATTTTAATAATAATGGAGTTCGTATGATATAATATATGAAATTTATGATTATGATTATAATGCATATTGTATACAGTTCAATATAATTGTACATGTACATTTGTTTTTAAAAGAATCAGATGTTCATTTCTGAAATACGTTAAGTGAATATAAGGATAAATAAAATCCTAAAATATTATTTGGACGTAAATTTTTATCCTCTAGTATTTTATTTAAGGCAAGTGATAAATTGCCAATACAATACAGGAAAATACATACGACACAAAATAATGATTACAATGATTAAAGCAGTGAAGTTATAATGTTCTATTTCGAAAAAAAACTACCGGGGTACATGAGATGTGTACATCATACATTTAAAACATCAAACAAACAACATTAAAAATATTCAAATTTCAATCCTTTCAACTAGAAAAGCTTTCACATCGAGTTTTAACTATAGCTATAAATTCTCTTTTCGTATATTCAGAAATGAATATAATCCATGACTGAGCCTCGCTCTGTGAAAAGGGGGTTTAATGCATGTGCGTAAAGTGTGCGAATAATAAAATAAAAGCGGAAAGTGTCGTCCCTTATAAGCCTGTGTGGATAACACAGGCTAATCTGGGACGACAATTTACGCAGATGCATTAAACCCCCTTTTAAAGGAGCGAGGCCCATTTTCTTTTAAAACGTTCTGTAGTAATTCCTAGAATTTAACATGGGTCTGCATGATTGTTTAAACACGCGGACATATTTATTGAATCCTGACAAGAGCATGTTCTATCTCTCTTCAGTTTACATGCCCGTCAAGATTTGACCGCTCGGATTGTCAACACCGTCCGTCCATTGGGACCGATATGACCGATGGGCCGCGATGCCATGTTATGCATCCAATACACCATGGACGATATCACAACCTTCTGGAATTTGGAACGGATTGAGCGCAAAGGTAAACTAAATCGTGCACATCGATATACCAGATGGGCGGGTTTAGCGATCACTCTAAAAAACGAATCCAGAATGGTTTACAAGAAGTCTGACAGAAAGCCGAGATAGACAGATGCGTATAACACGCTGTCTGTACGAACAAGAAAAGCGGAAGCCATCAACAAACATGTCAGTCAGCGACTCGAGGGTGCAGATCCCGATGTGGTTCGTGATTGCATTTACACCGGTTCTGAGATTGGCACAACTAGTGTTAAGTTGTAAACGAACTAATGTTTTATTGTTCTCGTTAAACTTCTGAACATGTAACGCATGAACTGCAACGTATGCACATACAATAAGTTTATTATAAATAAAGAAGAATAAATTATTTGCATACATTACATGAACATTTTTGTTGCTCATAGCTTTGTCTTCATCAAAGATGAAATAAGCTTCATATAAACCAAATACAAGCCAGAAAAAGGACATGTTTATATTTAAGATACGTATTCTTTATTTGTTTTTTAATTCTAAAATAGATTAAATTGGTATATACTTGTAGGTTATACATCAAATATATCAACAAGTTAATGCTCATTAAATGAATCAGTATTTCTCTTGGTATACGTGAGCATATTTAATTGTTCGCCAATAAAATAGCGATACATTTTTTGTAAGAGCAATGTATCATTGACATTTCCGTTCCAACTTCATCCATATTTAAAACAAACAACTTCGAAATGGGAGCAATAAACTAACTGTTGGAGATAAAAATGCACATACTTGTTAAAATACGCAGATAAAATAAAGTTTTAAAAATGCTATCGATATATATTTATAGAATTTGATATATTTTGTGAACACTTGATGTATGTTATTATAAGAATATTATATGAATTCACAGAAAAATGTGTTTTTATTTATGCTACAAAAGCGTTACTCTGTAGTAATTTCGATGCTGCAATTTACGGATTGGGAAGAAGGTTACTACATAACGGGTTTCTTTGAGCTTACATTTCCTATAAACATTGAGTAAAAATGATATATCAAGTTGTAACAGCCTTCAAAACCCGTTCCTTTTTCTAGCTGACGAGTGAAAAGAAACAAACCCAAAAATAGTGTTTTCTACTTAAAGTAACATTTATACTCAAAAATCTACGGAAATTTCGTAAAGTTTTTCGTAAAATAAAGTAACCCAATAAAAAATCAATGTTCCTTATAGCAAACTAACATGGTATCATGTTGGTGTTCGTGTGTCGTTTGAATAAATATCAGTGCGGGACATTAAAATGGAATTAATTGTGATACGAAAAATTAAAAACAAACATTTTGTATCTACAGACATTCATGTTACCAGAAAACATCTCGTTTTGAAATTTTGGCCTTTGCTATAAGGAACATTGATTTTTTATTGGGTAACTTTATTTTACGAAATACTTAACGAAATTTTAATTGATTTTGAGTATTAATGTTACTTTAAATAAGCATGTGTGTCATGTTATAATAAGCAACTCATGTAACAGCAGATGAGAGTCAATATATAATACTCATCTATAATGTAATTTGTCTATGTAAAACGTGGTTCCAGAAATGTTGTTATTCGTTAAAATCAATGACACTTTCCAATACAAAAGATAATTTTCTACAAATCTTTTTTTTTTTTTTAATTTGCCTAACTATTCATGAATCAATTATGTAAAAGAAAATAACCGAATTATATTTATCATAATTTCGCTGAACAAAATAGGAGGTTGTTTGTTATCGTATAATTAACGGTACAGATTTTTATTACTGATTGAGCTAAACTCAAATAAATTATGGGTCGTTGTGCCCGAATAATCTAGTGTTTTACAAGCCCCGTTTATAAGGAGCGAACATTCGGGTCCGAGAAGACACGAAATCAATCATCTGTGTATATTTGGGACAAAAAATTGCATCAGTATTAATCTCAACGCATTTTGTCTTTTTCAAAGACATTTCTTGTTAGGGATAATTCCAAGTTAAACGTGATATTCATTGACATTTCTCTGGATAAAATGACGAGCATTTCTCTGTTGTATTTGGTTCTTTTTAGGGACGTCAAATACACATATATATATGTCCGAGTTTACTTAAAAAGTAAGTGAGACTTCCCAGTTTAATTTAAATCCATAGTGGTAACTCCCAGTTTCTTTTTTAAACTATACAATACATGTCCTACTTTTACTTCACGTCGTTGTGACTGGTAGTGATTTCACCCATGTGTCCGTCGTATCCAGATATCCTCAACTTTTGGGAAACACACTTATCTGTACAAGGTACAAACAATGCTAATCGATTTACAACACCGATGATAGCTTCATTAAAATAAAAACGGTTGATCAGGTGTCTAATTTGGAAAGAATTTTAGATGTTTAGGATTTCATTTCACTCTTCCTCATGTCTCTATCTTTAATTGTCTTTATGGTTGGTGTGAGTTCAAAAAATATTCGTAACTCAAGTGTGCCGTTCGAACGTTTTTAAAACACGAATAAGATTTACTTCAAACTAAAGTGGTTTATGACAATGCGCCATTTAATATTTCAGCTTGCCTTTAAACCGAGGGAAACTGTACGAGTTGTATATGTGTTAAATTGTAATATATTGATAAAAATATGTTACAATAACACAAAAGACAAGAAAAATTATACATTGAAGACGAATTTTATAAAATGCTGCAAAGACAAGTAAGCGCTGGTTAAAGCCGATGCCGACAATTTTACTCGTATTTGTTAGGAAACAAAATTGTGTCAACAAAATTTAAGCGCCTTTGAACGTGCACTCTTGTATGAAAAGGGCACTATATAAATCCGGTATAATAATATTTTGTCGTATGAACGAATCTGCACTAAAACTAAATTTAGATTCACATTGTACATGCATGATATAAATGCTGGCGAATTCGGCTTCCAGCCATTTTCGATTTTAGATTTTAAATATCTGGCTTATTTCGCATTTGTTGACACATGTTCTTCTCAACTTTTATTTTAATTTATATTGAAATATATGTATAATAAGTTTTTTTACACATTTTATATAAATTCATAAATATTTGACAAAATCGTACAGTCTCTCTTTAAAGTTACACATTTTGAAAATGTGTCTACCATTTTTGAATTGGTATAAACTGCATCATTATTTTGAATGTTGAATAATGTCATACATGTTCTCAATATACATTTACATTATTAATTTAATAATATGTTGTTTTTTTGACGTTTTGTGAGGACTGTACCACTAGAATACAGTTGATAACGAGCCATTGAACAGTTAATCGTTGTTTAAAGATCGACAACTCTGTCCATACTATTGGGTTCGAAGTTGACAATCGAATATCAGGTACGAACCTGATTTGATAACGCAACCTGTGTAGATATAATTGAAACAACTACTTCACACTCATAACCTGGACCGTAATCATCAACGTATTAAAGGACTGAGAATAAAGAATATGCTTGCAATTGTACTGTTCTCCGCTTAACTATCAACTATAACTTTTATGCAACTAAGCTTAAGTATAGTCCTATTAAATGTTAACTGTTAAGATTGAGTAGTAGTATTTAAGTAAAAGGCAGTTTTGACACAGACTCTTTAGATCTAAGCCCCATGCAATGCTGTTTTCTCTTTGTTCTTAGTTAATTATGCTTTACTTCCTGAATGACAGTTCATAAAGAAGACTGTGCATCATTTGTGGCGTGTTCTGCTTGTGCGTAAAGTGTCATCCCAGATTAGCCTGTGCAGTTCGCACAGGCTAATCCGGGACGACGCTTTCCGCCTTAACTGGATTTTCGCAAGAGACATCATCTTAACGAAAAATTCCATAAAAGCGGAAATTGTCGTCCCTGATTAGCCTGTGCGGACTGCACAGGCTAATCTGGGATGACAATTTACGCACAAGCATTTTGCCCAGTTTTCTCAGAACACGCCACATTTAATTAAAATGTATGTTTATGGAACGCCAAAACTGCATTCTGTGGAGAGAAACTGATATATTTTGTTAGTTGACATTATCTTGGGTCAACTTAACATTATGTTGGGTAAAGAAAACATTATGTTGGGTTAAGGTGACATTATGTTGGATTAAGGTGACATTATGTTGGGTTAGGTTGACATCAGAATGGCTTATCTATAAAATGCCAAAAGCAAAATACGTAAGTGCTTAAAAGTCAACCACTGTTTGCATTTAATACTTTCTTATCCGATAAAGACAACATCCATAAAATCGTGTATTAATATTGTAAAGATACAGACACCATATTGCTTTTACATTTGTACACCTAAATACACGGTTTATAAGTATATAGTCCGCTTATAGTTATTAGATCTACTATTATTGGTGTGGGAAGTAAACTACATTTTGTCAAGTTGAAGTCGGCTGCCCTAAATTCAAGTCGTCTGCAATGTTTGTAACCATAAGCGCCGAGTCGAACTAATTCTGACACAATACATTATTGTATTTAGGTATAACCCCGTACATGATATGGGCAAACACAAAGGGTGGGGTCGAGGGGTCCGCGGTGATTGAAAGGCCGCTGGCACGCAACGGGCTCGACAGCGCAGTTTGACGCACTTAGTCACTTTGAGAACGATTGTACGGTCATCGCAAATGTTTGTAGAACATTTAAGAAGTAAGTCAAAGTTTAACTTAAATTGGTTTCTTTCGCATTTAAAGTCTTAGCGACAGCATTTATAAATTGACCCACATCCTCGTTATGAATTGTTTTTACATACTTTACAATCATTATTATTTATTGGACAGTAATTTTCAATTATTCGTGGGTTGACCAAAGTTGACGCCAAAAACAACATTTTTCCAAAATCAGAAATCCACGAATGAACGTGTCCACGGAGAAATCTTTTTGTAAACCACGAAAGGTCATGACGACGAATATCAAAGATTATGGCTCAGCATAAATAAACGGTAAAACTGTGCATTATTCAGTTATTGTTTAATATCCACGTGTACTTTTTTTTCAAACATACATGTACTTTGTAACAAACATAAATATTCACTAAAACCGGTTGCGCAAATGAACGATAAGCAGATGACCGTAAAAGAAAGCGTACAGAATAATTAAAAACGTTGACTAACATACACACGTTTGCAAAGATTATGATATCATATTAAACATCAAACTAATACAAAAAAAAGCGACGGTTGCTGAAAAAATTACGGTTACGACGAAGGCGATGATGATTGTGACGATTGTTATTTTTGGTCAATCGAATATTCGAGTGCCAATTGCGGTAATTGTTGACAATCTCTGTGATAGTGTTGATGCTACGGTAAGAGAGACTATGACGCAAAACCAAATCTAAACTAAGAAACACTATATGGGATACCAAAGGGGTCGAAACTCAAATTTTTGCTGCAGCAGAAAAAAAATCCTGCTCGAGCAGCATTTATTTTTAGAAAGGGGTCGAAATTTAAGTAATGCTGCTCGAGCAGCATTTTTTTCTGCTACAGCAGAAAGTTAAAGTTTCGACCCCTTTGGTTTCCCATATCTGGTATCCCATAACACCAGTCATAACTGTATTACTGTAGCGATGGCCGAATGTGAACAAGAAAAATTGTACAATGTGCTTTGAGCGTTGCGATAACCGTACACTCACAGGTAAGCATATCGAGTTTCTAACAACGCTGTGCTTCGCATTCTACTTAGCGTGGAAAGTTAGTAGATAAATATGTTTGCAGGTGAACGCACGAATTAATAAATGCGCGACAAAACGATGAACTGTTTTGAACGAAAACAAGAAAGAAAACATACACTGCGATACCATTGTTAATTGGAAAGGCATAGCATGAAATTACAAATAGACGGTGAAATAGGTCAAAGTTGCACAGGAAAGCAATTACACGGACTATGGCAAGGAAAAACTGGACTCCTGACTCAATGGAGATTTGGTTTTTACATATATGCAATTTACTTAATCATATTGATAAAGTTAATCAGTTATTACATAATACAAAATTAGAAATTTGATACAAAAAAAAATGCGCAAAATGTCTGGAAAAAAGAAACCCCAAGTGGGTATAAAACTCATGACTCTGGAGACTAACGAAGAAATGATAGAAGATGTCTTAAAATAACAGCGCTATGATGATTCGTAAATATATAACTATGTCCAACGTATGGATTTATATAATGCTTACAAGTATAAGGCCAAACTGTGAACATAAAAGGGCCAAACAAGCAGGCCCCATGTTAGAAAATGATATTTATCTCAGAATGTGTGATCTTTGCTTCATATGACAGGTGGTTGTTTCCGTTATTATATGCCATTATCTGTTATGTGTAAATTCAGATTATTTTCTAAAAGAAGTTATAATTTAAAATGACATTGCCCATTTACGTTCAGAATTCATTTTACGCGGTTACTATGGAAACCATGTGCAGCATGCATATGTGCGAGACAGTTTTTTTTCCAACAAAAATAAAGAGATGTTTTTACATATTGGCTAAAGTTGCATCTAAAACACATCTAACAAAATACACGTACATTTCACGTCGCAAGATGTACAACGTACATTTATATCCTTAACGTATATTATGTACAAATAGCTGTTCAGTAGAAATAACAAATGGCCCGCGTCATGTGAAAATGGATCTTATGCCATATTCGGCCAGTGTAAATTCAGGCCAGTCTGCGCTATTTCGCAGTCACGTCACGCGCAGTCTGCGTCACGTGTCGAAGTCTAATTAGCAGACAGGGTAGCTCCAGACTGTGCGGATGCGCAGGCTGATCTGGAGCTACGCTAGCCGCATATGGCAGCGGGTCGTTCGATAATCGGACACTACAATGATGGTGTGGGTGGGTGTTTTAATTTTCTCGTAATTTTTATGTATGCGCTTATTCGGCAAATAAAAGTTTAAAACGATCAATTGTGTTTGTGCAAGAGAAAACAACTGAAAAAGCCTTTGAAAATGTGATTTCATGTCAGTGTTCCTTGCAAACGTTAAACGTACTTTCACAAAAATAGCCGCGGTTATTCACATCTTTGGATGTGTGTACAAACTTGTTCGAAGTTCGCTTCATTAAACAGTGTTCATGTCGTCGAAGACTTAAGATAAATATATACAATACACGTGCGTATACATGTCCGTTTAATCTCCTCTAGCGGTATGTTACACAGAATTATGATACAAATGCTAAACCACAGTGGCCATATGGTTTGCTCATTTTTTTCCCATGGAATATTATTAACGCCTCATTGACATGCAGTATAAGGCAAAGACAATTGTTAATTCAACATCATAAAATTGCGTAATTTCTTTAAAGAGTCGTACACGATAAGCCATCTGATTGAAAGGAAAAGTGATTATCACGAATAGGACAAGGCTGTCGACTCTTCTAAGGAATCCCGGTAAATCGTGTCGTTAAGTTGATGTGTTAACGATAGCAGCCGTAAACCAAGTAAAACAGAGTGAATATGCAGCGGTGGTAACATCTGCGTCTACGGAAAAAAACGTTGGAGGAAAGCCCTCTGTATATCATCTTGAAAAAAGTTACTCACGTAACAGGTTAATGGAGCGCAATAAGCCTCCGTATAATACCATAATACAACACGATACCGACCGCTCTGGGTCGTAAGCTTGCAGCTTAGTTCCCGGTGAAATACTGACGTCATTACTCTCCTTGTCCATTTGAAACGTTAAATGAGTTATAAATCAGGACCCATATTTATCAACCAATTCTTAGACTTAAGAATAAGGAATATTCTTAAACTCTGTAAATATACCTGCAAGTTAGAATATATTCAGGCTAAATATGGTGCGTATTCCATCACAATCTTGTTCTAAAGACAACAAAATATATATACAACATGTACTAATATATGTAAACTGCCCTAATAAACTTCACTTTCAAGTTTTTTTAGAACATTACAGTTATAAGACTTTATCACATGCTATACCTTGTTTTCAATGTAATACAGACATAACGTATTTTTTTTATTACAAATGTGTAATACAACATTTTAAAGCGTTTTCATTGGCTACAGAATCAATAACTAACCAATCGCATGGCTTGATTTTGGTGAAATGACGTCGTCAACATAAATTGACGTCACGATAGCAAACGACTTTAAGATCTATCAGCATTTAGTTTAAACCTATTTATTTTCCCTTGATTGCATCGAAACCCATAGGCTTATATAAACGCTCTCGAGTCCGTTGCCTGGGACTAGAACCAGTACTTGGTGTCTTTGGGGGAGATCAAAGGAACGCTCCCAGTGGGGTTCGAACCCATGACCTCCCGATCGCTAGGCGGACACCATATCCACTACGCCACGCCGATCTATCAGCATTTGTTTGGTCAATTAAGATGTATTTTATTTAGTTTAAAAGCATGTGATAAAAAAGATCTTACATTTTTTGTCATATCATACCATATTTTGTTAAACTCGTCCAGGCTCGCTTACTAACACAATTCCTGAACTCGTTTAATAAAATATGGTATGATATGACAACTCATGTCAGATCCTATATATATTTTATGTTTAGACCTGAGTCTAAGAATCGCTTGATTAATACGGGCCCAGGACTTCAGCTGGTTTTAAACACACTTTGAAAATAATATTTTTAATTAAACAAATAAATGATTACAATTCTAAATTAATGATTTATTATTATTGAAAGTGAGAATCTTTGTATTTGATAATAAACTAATTTATAAAGATATTCTTCACGATGCTCGTATGCTCGTCTTGTCGATGGATACGTTGGTTACGTATTGTAATCAATTATCGGGTAGATACATACAAATCGTACACATGACATACTTCTGAAAGTATTCATCTGTGAAAAACATTTGTTTATACAAATAATTGCGTTTACTTACGAGTTCACAGTCTAATAAAATCAATCGCGATTGTTATTCAATTCTTAATGTAGAAACACTTTTGAGATCAGATACATTTAAAACAGCCATTACAAGTCAACCTACCGCATGCAAACTTGAATATAAAGATTACATTTAAATTTTCTCGTCGTTTTATACAAATCATACACCTAAATACATCATAAATTTATTCAAATTGATTCTTGTATAATTGTCAGATCATTAATTATGCGATTGACTCAAGGTTTAAGAACTGTTATACGACAGTTCTGTTTCTGTTCTTTCTACGCATATTCTCTATTGCAATGGTATTTCGCTTTCAAAATTACCGACCAATAATTTTGTCTCAGACAATTACATACTTTGCCCACTATTTTTATTCATGAGTCAACTTTTTACAGTTTTCATTCATATGAACATAACTATCAAACAAGACTATTTGGAATATATTTATACAACACATAAATGCATTGTATATGCATGTTTTGTATAAAATAAGTGGAATACAGAAAATACAAGCACATAAGTGTTATCTTCCCTTGGAACACCAGAAAAAAACACTCGCTAGTCATTAATAATTAAAAAAAAAAAAAAAAAAAAAAAAAAAAAAAAAAAAAAAAAAAAAAAAAAAAAAAAAAAAAAAAAAAAAAAACGTATGAAGAAACAAACTTTGCATTGAAAGTAGCAACATAATGTAGTTTTACATCACACGTTTTTAATATCAGCTTTTCTTGCAGGGGCTTCCACGTTTAACCAGGCGGAAGTTGAGATTTTGAGTTTTTGTTATTGAACTTCTTGCAACAACCAGGAAGACGACGACAACGACGAAGGCGCTTTGATTTCATGAGAAAATAACCGATAAATACAATTCAAAGATACGTTTTTAAATGTTAATATATCCAATGAAGAGTTGATCTACTCGTCATGACCTAACTTTATTGTAAGCGTTCTTTTGCCAGGAATACTTCCAGGAAAAAACTACCACCAAGCAGCTACTTTTACACTGCAATCATACATATTTTCCCGACGTGACACAAATTCGAAGATAAATTATTGAATGAAAATATATCCAATCTAGAGTTGATCTAATGGTTATGACCTTAAATAATTCAAAGCGTGTTTTGTCAGGAATAGAATATTTGACCCGACGTTGCACAAAACCCACATGCTTCACATGGCTGTATAAGGTATAAGACAATGTCACACTAAAGCCAGGTATAATACTACATCCCATGTTACTTCGGGCCAGTGATCCAACAAGAATGTTCCAAGCTCCTCGCAACATCCCTTCATAATTCAACATCTTTTAATGTTCAAGAATTCCAACGGAGGGTTTCTAGAATCCTCGTGGATCCCACCGGGTTCTTATTTGTCACAATCAAGCTTGCTCTCGGCTGTAAATTGACTGCTAGATCAGGCTAATGGGTATTTGATGTTCTTTCGGGGATGAAATGCTCCAAACGATCTCAAAGGATGTGTCATGTGGAAAGTGGATGCCTTTGATATGAAATATTTAATAAATGGGCACTAAGAAGGATTAAACGTATTCCGCAAACGCCGTTTGAAGTGTTACAACAACAATTTAATTGGGGAACTCAAAGATTGTTTAAGAAGTAAGTCTATTCTTTGCGCCTTCAAACGTGAAAATTCAGCTCCAATAATTGTAATACGTTAATAAAGCCAATGAAACTTTAAGAACGCGTTCAAAACCGGAACCCACACATTTTTTTTTATTAAATTACACAATGCCACCACACTGCATGTGTTCCGGTATTGTATCACGGTTTAGCATTGAAGCGTCTTGAGTTCCCACAAAAACTGTATTTTTATTCTGGCAAAATATTTTTTTTTACAAACATTGAACTGAAATAGGAAACGTGTTCCAGGTAAAAGTCTTGAAATGAAATACTTTTATATACTTGCACTAAATATAGATCGGTTCCACATCCACTGTAACAGCTCAACTCTCGCGTTCATAATATAAGTAAATTAATATTGTAATTTCATGGTTTTATTTCTTCAAATACTAATCAGCACATAGCTGTAAAGCTGAATGTTTCGTTGATTCAGTCATGTCTATAAACATATTGCAATCACATATAGTTAGTAACTTTGCTTCTTCATTTCTCTTTGTACATTCTTTTTTGATTGTGATCATGGTCTTCTCCGAAAACTCGTCACAAGAAATAGAATTTTAGAAGATACAACAAGAAAAATGCGGTTTCAGCATTGTGTTTACATCGGCTGCAATGAGAATAACTATTTTATGACATTGACACCGGTAATTGAGCAGGTTATGGTATAGGCGGTTGTTGTTGTTGTTGTAGTTGAAATGTTGCTGTGATAATGGCAGTGGTTGTAATGAGATTTTTGTCATAAAAAAAAAGAAAAAAATGACGGTGTTAAGACGGTGATGCTGACAATGCTGTGGATTATGACTGACACAGGTGTAAGGCTAAGTTGGGGTGATAGAGATGTTAAAAAACGTTAAAATGGTAATGATGGTATTAACGTTTTAGGCGAGAAAGAGAATGACATAAAAGAGAACGCCGCATTCTTCAGTGTAGTTAGCGATGTCGTAAAATTGACAACCGAAAGGGCAGGTAAACTTGTCAAAACGATCAGCGGTCTTCCAACCTGTGTTTAGAGGGACGATTTCAATACAATAAAACAGCAATAAATGTCACCGGGGCTAAAGAAACAACAATATAAAATTAACACATGACGACGGGGATGGGGATAACGATTTTAAAGATTTTAAGGATGAAATAACTACTAAAGTCAAACACAGACCTTGAACAAACGGTTTTGTTCTTCGGAAATTACTTTCGAATTATCTGCGCTTAGTTGAACGTCTCCAAATGGTCTCAATCGCAGCAAGATGTCAATGTTATAACACGACAGTTCAGTTACCACATGTTGTCACTCGCATCGTGTAAATAATCTGCTTCGCAAAGCAAGCGTTGATTTACAGTTGTTGCGATTTTATTCTTAACTTACGGAAGCGTGGATTGAACGGCTTTCGGTCAAGTAAATGTAGGTGAGTTTTTCTGTAACCTTATAACTATCTGACATTTTACCTTCAGGCCGTGAAAATCGAGCATGTTTATACAAAAAAAGAGTTTCGCTTATCTCAACCTGATTCAGCGCCAAGATTTGTCATGAACATCATCTACCGTTACA
Organism: Dreissena rostriformis; assembly: GCA_007657795.1. Taxonomy (NCBI): domain Eukaryota; kingdom Metazoa; phylum Mollusca; class Bivalvia; order Myida; family Dreissenidae; genus Dreissena; species Dreissena rostriformis. Next base: position 26,490 of record VMBQ01000195.1, read on the forward strand.
TTGTGTATCTGGCTTTACAACACTTATATTGGTTAATAGTAAGAATAGTTCTTTTATATTTAAAACAAAGTAAATTCTTGACAATTTTCAGTGTAATAATTTTTACATTCTCTGTCAAAGGCCAAAACGTGGAACGCAAATGACTGGACATAATACACAAGTTGTTTTAATTAAAGGCCTGTCACCACTTGACAAATATGTCAAAAGACAATTAAAAAAAATCCCTCTCATGGGACGCTAAAAATTACTTTATGTGTCATTTTTATAGTGCCTTCTACCAATAAGAGTTTTCGTTTGCCTGTTGTGTTCAACGTGTTTGATAGACACTAAGGAAGACTGAAATCTTTACACCAAAATAAATAAATGGTCCGTGGCCATCATGGTTAATTGTGTTATTACAAGTATTAGTATTGATTTATATATAATTTGTATTAGAACTTATTCATTTTGGGGACGTGCATATTAACCGTGTTGTTTTACGTTATTCATACAAGTAATTAGAAAGAAACCCGGTTTTATAAATGTGACTGTTTTTTGTAACAGATGATGGGTGCTTTTCGTCAATTGGTCACTTGCCGAATAAAGGACCTGTGCAATCGAAGCTGGAGTTACAGTTGTGTATGTGTTTGAATACTAATATGAAACAAGTTTAACTGAGATTTCATGCCCATAACTAAACACCTACATTGCAGTAACTCGTGCAGTATGTGTATCATCTCATGAATACAATTTAACACGTTGATATATTATATATGTAAGAGATGATGTGTTCGCAACTGCGAACATTTGTTATGTTTTGTTTTTGTTTTTTGTGTGTGTGTGTGTGTAAAAAACTGTGTATTTTAGACCAAAGGCCATTATTTTCTAAAAAAGCTGAGTTGAGATGAGTTGTGATTGTTGTAAATACTCACCGATAATTCCGCGTAAAGTTGTAATGCTTTTATAAAAATATATACTGTATGTTTCACTTTGTTCACCATGTTCACCAATACACAAACCATAAACTCAAAGCGATAGGCATTTTGAAACACAAACTGTGGGTATTTCGAAGGAACGCATGGCCACGGTTTGAAACGCGAAATCGTACCAGACACTAAGTAACACCGCAATAGATATATCGGGTAGATAAGTTTCATAATAGTCGACGAGGTATTTTTGCCGACCCGGCCTCCGATCAGATAACGGGCTTACGCTATACCCAGTTTGGATTTCAATAAGGCCGTCCCTACGAGCACGGACTTAGGTATTGTGAACTGGGGGTATCAATATCGCCTATTTCACAACGACGATTTCACACATTAATTCTGCAGAATTAAACTTACTGAAACAAGTCACGTAGAAGAAATGATGTCAATAAGTTTTGCCCTTCAAATACGGATACATGGGCTCTCTTGTTTCAACATTTACATTCAATATTACATACAATGCGTTGACCCGTTTAATTAAATCTTCGACAATTTACTTCATCATCTCACGATGTACATGTAACATATTTTATATAGACACGGATAACTAGTATTGTATATAATCACATTAGAATCGTTATATATAACAAGATATCGTGATATATTGAGTACTTTGGCCTTAACAAATATTATTTTCTACTCCTACATTGTAACTGTTGCATGTCCCATCATTACGTATTTCTGTTTGGCCTTACCAAAGAAACATCTCTCTGCCCTGCCCATGCTCTATGGCTATTCAATGCTGTTTTATGTATTTGTTTCATTTGTTTTATGACCTAATTAAAAAATCCGCCTTTTCCATGTTTTAAAGTTTTTGTCATGTTGTTTTTTTTCACTGACTTCTAACACTGTTATATCGAATAACATCGTCGTTTTATTATGCCGCTCTTCTGTGCATAAACTTGGGCTTACGCTGTGTGGACATAAACAAAAGAGTTTTGTAATCGGATTAATGGTCGACAACGATAGTGTCACGATCGACAGATAGGCTAGAGCATAACTGTTTAGTTATGTGGGGGAACTTCGGTCCCTATGCCCGCTATGCAGGCTGTTCTGTATACTAGTAGTACCGATTGCTCAATACGGATAAAACAGTGCGAATAAACCATAATGAAGTATGTAAAATAATATATATCGCTGCGCTTCTTTGAACTATTCGTACTTATATCTAACGCCATTAAAAGATATCGCTCAGTCTGGTGAGGAGCTTCTCTGTCCTCTTAGTAGTAACGCCGGGTTGCGTGGTCTCATACGTGGACAACTCCTCATCAGAGTATACGGACGCAAAGGCATATATTGAGCAGTAATGTTTGGATATGACCATAGAACCATATTCGCTCATTCAATGTGGTATATTTAGCAAAAGTTCGAACAAACCAACCGATATTTTTCTTATATCATATGTTTTGTCCTGGCATTGTATGTTAAAAATTGTTTTTTTGCTGAACATGTACATTTTGCCAATTCACGTATGCGTCGCTTTACGTGTAATCTCAGAGATGCTATATAACTGAGCTGTATCTATAACCTATTTTCGATAGGTAATATGTCAATGCCTTTTATGAGAGACTAGCGAATGGTTACACGATTCTCTCTCCAAAAAATGTTTTGGAATTTCATTTTCCTCCCAAAACCAGGTTTTCACGGACGGAGCGTTTTGCCTTTTTTACCTAAACTGCGCGTTAAAATATGCCCTTTTTGAATGTACATTGCCCATTTTCACTCCTGGGAAAAACAATACTATACTACGTGACTTTTTAAGATCTGTTTTGGGAGAATAAAGCGCGACCCAGATAACATTTTTAATGGTCTTTTTTTTTAATATTTCACCATTTTAATGGGATAAAGTGGAGAGCCCGCTCATTCGTGAGAGTTGTCTATAGGTATCATGTTTTTTTTTAATCAAAATGTATTTTTTCAGTAAAATGCAACCGCGCGTTTGTAATATGAAGTCCCCACACTGATCAGACATTTTTCTAACCGTTCAAAAGCGCGCTTTCGTGGTCTTAATAGTGAAATTAAAACGAGAGGGCCATGATGGCCCTGACTTGCTTACCTGAGTTCGAAGAAATAAATTGTCGAAACGTGACCAGGTGACCTAGATTTTGTACACATGTAACTTAGATTCTAAATTTACCTGATAAACATGCTGACCAAGTTTCCTCAAGAATGACATAAATGTGGCCTCCACAGAGGTGACAACGTTTTTTTTTAAATAATATTTGACCTGGTGACCTAGTTTAAGACGCATGTGACCCAGATTCAAACTTGACCTAGAAAGTGAAAAAGATAAACATTCTGACAAAGTGTCATCAAAATTGAGTCATTAATGTGCCATTTAGCGTGGTAACAAGATTTTACCTGGTAACATTGTTTTTTTGGAAACCCAGATTCGAACTAAGGTTTGATATTATCAAGATAAACAATCTGAACAAGTTTCATCAATATTGAGTCATAAATGAGGCTTCTTGTAAGATATTTGTTGAGCTGCACTTAAACCCTTTCTTGGTATTACAGTTTTAATTTTCGATTATTTTGGCTACATTCGATTAAATTCGCTAAATAATGAGTTTGCGACCATGATAATTTTTACTAATGACTTGGAAGATTATCCTCACGTCATATATTTTACTATTTTTTTATCCGATTTTGGTGGAAACAAATAACTTTTTATGTTTAAGCCTAAACTAAACAACGTTTCAATGCGAATGACAAGTGAGTCTTATACATGTTCAAACCATTGTAAAACTTATCTACAGAACGGAAACTGTGTGTGAAATGTGAAGATATTCAGATTTTGATAAGTGATATATACTGCTAGTAATTATTACCCTTTGTATTTGATGCGTGCGTAAATTGCACTTTTAAGAAGGCAGTATACCAAACACAAGAAATGAAATGTTTAAGAATTGATATTGGTGCACACCTGATTTATTGTATTTTGTTTTAATCTAAATAAGTCTTGCGTAAATATACCATGATTGTGTGTGTGAAAACTCATCAATAAACACAATTTATCATTCGAACAAATGTTTTGTCTAAGTTTCTAGAAGATTTGACAAACAAATGCGATAACAGAGTTTAAAATCTTGGTTTTAATTTGACTTAGTGACCTAGTTTTTGACTTCACGTGACCCTGTTTCAAACTTCCGTCGAGATTTCATAAGGAAAAAAGCTCTGACAGATGTTCATGAAGATTGAAAAGAAATGTGGCAATCAGAGCGTGAACAAGGTTTCACTAAATCCATTTACGGAAAACTCTCTCGCCCTCTGGTGGCCATGTTTTTTTGACGAACTGGAACATTTTGTAAAGTTAACTGAGGCATCATTATATCGAATGGTCCGAAAAAGTTTCACGAATATTCAACTATAAAAGTGACTTCTAGAGTGTTAACAAGCTTTTTTTTCATTTGACCTTGTGCCCTTAGTTTTGACCTCACGCGACCCAGTTTCGAACTCGGTTAAGATATCATCGAAACAAATATTTTGATCAGGTTTTATGAAGATTTGACAATAAAATTAGGCCTCCAAAAGTGTTAGGGAAAATCGACAAGTGTAAATCGACAAGTGTAAATCGACCTCATGTTATGAAATGTACAATGTATGTTTTCATATGACTTACAGGGCAAACATAAACATTTTGTGAAAAAAATAGTAAAAATAACGTATATCAGACTTATGAGTAAATGTCCCAATGCGCAAAACACGTCAACTCTGGGGCGATGGAATGCATGATGGATATATCAAATGTATGATGACGCTGAAAACATTCGTGACCCGTGTTCTTAAGAATCCGAGAGATTCCGATTGCCAGCGGGCAGGTTTCGCGTACATAGTGGTGGTGTTTTGATGAATCGCGCGCAGACGAATGTCACCGCACCATTTCTCACATGATATATCATACGGTAGACGGTGATGTCGCGCTTGTCGAAAGATTATGACGTACGTCGTTCAAGCGCTCCGTTTGTGTATTGTGTACTTCTAGACGAAAACGTCGAACTGATGTTAATATCTTCATACCTTGTCATACGTTTGTCATTCCATAAACGTTTCGACAACAAAGGGGTACATGTCATGGATGTCGAAGGGGTCTTGACTTATGTGACGCATTTGATTTATTTGTCCACTTACGAAAACAAATTGCTCAATAACTTATAACCATAATACAATTTGATAGAAGTTTCGTGTGTCTTTTTTCTACATGCATCTATGTTGATACCGTGGTGTATTTTACGTTAAAATTATCCATTAAGGAAGATACAAAAATATTAATATTGTTCTCAACATAATTTTTTTATTAGCATTACGTTATGATAAAGATGATGATCGTTATAATACACTATATATTATTATGTATGAATAATAGTAATAATAATAATAATAATAATAATAATAATAATAATAATAATAATAATAATAAATAATAAATAATAAAAATAATAATAATAATAATAATAATAATATAATAAGTAAACTATTAAATAATTTCGTCGACACAAAATGAAACAGTGAATGCAGTTACACCTGACTCTTTTTAGATTACTTTTTCATATTGCAACAACATAATTCACACTGAAACACGCCACTGACATATTTGATGATAACCCGGGGAATTCACGCGACAAAATCATCTTTATTGCGATCGGGATGAGATTTTCGAGTCTCATTTTCATATTTGAAATGAATATTAAATCTCCCTAAATCTGTATATGAACATTTGATGTCATGTCAGGATTTTAATGCGGTTGAATCCTTCTCGCCTGACCGAGTAGTTGCAACCGTTCTGAAACTGGCGTGTTTTATAAATTATTTACATTATATTCTATAAGCACTCTTACTATTAGAAATGACTGATTAAAAAATAAATAGGGTATTATTATTTATTTGTATTGTTATTAATTATATTCACAATTATATGTAATGTTAAATTGACTGCAACGAACATTGCGTTTGTTTGATCATCCTGTCTGTTGAATATCTTTGTGAATTGTGAGCCTTACTTAAGTTGAATACATTACATTGATCATTAGTATTATGTATATTTACCTTGACCACAAGATAAAATAGTATTTAGATGCATATTATTAAGAATATTGATATTCAAACGAATTCTTAACTAAGAATAAAAAGACATGCATACATTGAAATAATGAAAAAAGGAAAAAATGTAAATCACTGTTTCTTCATAGTTCACTTCTTATAGTTGTACACAAATCTCAGTTTCTACTCATGCGTTCATATTATCTTAAACGCTTCTCTTTTAGTAGAATTTGCATTTTTGCGAGCTGGCCAAATAGTCATTTGTTTCCACTAACATTGCCAAAAAAGGGGTACGTAGTTCGGCTTTACATGTTATTGTCGTTCATTTTTTTCAACAATTGCCGATTCAATAAGAATATGCAATTACACAACAACAACAACAACAATAACAGCACCCTTTATTTCAGCAATTAAGCTTTCAATAAAGCTTCTAGCCTACAATAGAGAATACAAATACACGTAGAAATATTTGAAAAACTCTATTGAACATTATTTACTTAGGTTATTTTAGTTAATTTAAAGATAATTAAGCGGATAATATCGAATGAAAAATTTTTATCGCAAACTCAACTTGGAAAACCAAGAAAAGTTCAGGGTCGCCCAACGAAATTAAGGTTGATCGGGTCTTGACTTATTTGACGTATTTGATTTATTTGACCTAAGTGGAAACAAAACAACTTTTTCCCCTAAGAGAAAAATCACACACTATCGTTAACTACAATTTTTTTGATAAAAGTATAACACGCGACATAATTTCATAATTTCCATATTGAAAGATGTACATACACAAATTAACACATATAGTAAATTAAACAATGTCATAGGTATTTTACAATATTGTAATTAAAGATTATTGGACGTTCCACTAATAAATATTGTAAGATACATTTACTTGTAAATGGCAACGAAAACGTGTCGTAAATTTGATGCTGGAGACTGCACATTATTTCGAAATAAGTTAATTAAATTAATAATAATAATATTAGATCCATTGAATTGTTTATGGAGATTCAAAGTTATTCTAGCTGTTTAATAATGGTAGCATCTTAATTTATAAACTGAAATTACTTTTTGAACATGGAGTACATGGTGTATACAAGTATTTGGATTAAAACACCACACATTTGAATTATAATTTATAATTATAATAAATATGTTTTCTTATTATTTTTTAATTCATATATTTATATAAGAGATGCAGTTGTGTTTTCATAAATTATGTTTGGGGAAAGCTTTAAGAAATCATATATACAAAACAACATATGAGTACTAACAGATACCTATCTGGTGCAATTTATCACATACACAAAAATGTGTGTCCAAATATAAATGTATTTGATTCGAACATGCTTGTTTTACATGTATTTAAAACATTTTTTATATATAATTCAAATGTACAAACAGAAACACCCAATATGTTCCTTCAAACTAAAAATGATATGTTTTTATTAGTAAAATACTTAAATATATTTAAAAAACACTTTTTCATGTAGCACTTTTAGCGACATCAAAACGTGATATATATGTGTGTAATCTACCTTAAAGGATGTTAGTCCTACATATTGTATGTATGAGTTTACTGACCTCAACTATTTATCCGAAATACTCAAGTGCAGTTTTGTCATGTTATTTCGACAACATTAGTTGAGTTATTCTATTTGTTTATTTAAGTAGAGATACAATACTAAAAAACAGTCGCATAAAGGAATAACTATCATATATAAAACTATTGTATCAATTTCTAAATGGAATGTGTCGGATGTTTGACGTTTGCCAATGGGATAATTAATGTATTTAACACGTGATGTTGTTGTTGTTGTTGTATAACATATACATCAAGAACTAAACTTACTAAAGAGAGAATGTATCAGTACATATAAAATCCAGGAGAAAAAGTATATTATTGAAAACGAAACAAAAACTTAACTTCTATTTCAAAATATTACAAAAGGGAATGTCTGCAGTTTGTCTTTATCCATATCTATATTAGGTGAATATATAACGTCCTTTACTTAATCGAAAATGACTCACTGGTTTGCGGGAAAAAAACGTTTACAATACACAGCCATACAAAACGATACACAGAATGCACGGTTGGAAGTAAAATGAATTAAAATCGGTGTACGTGAAAACTAACACTCGACTGGTTTTTACGGCTGGAGGGGTCGCTATTATGTCACTGATTATCTATGTCATATACTTAAATAAAGCATACATCAATAGGAAGAGTATGCGTTTTATTTCTTTTTATAACGACTGTCCGCACATTCTTTACCGCAATTGTCACAATATAATAGAAAATAAGTTTTTCTTTCGATTTAGATCGTTTCGCGTCAGTTGGTGTAGCACAGTCAAATCATAAACTGATGTTAACGACTTGTGACATTCAAACGGCGACAGTCAAACTTCGTTTCACTGATAAAAAATGTCATAAAATTACTTCTGAGTGACATCGGATTAGTTTTATTAAATTAAATTGGATACTTTAGTTATGTCTCGACATTTGTTCGAAAACATATATAGATATATACCAGACGTTTAATGATATTCATCACTGAATTAAAAACATTGAACTTCACCACTTTCACATCGTAGTTTATGTATGTGCTATACCGACATGCTTAAAATGGGATCACCCGATACATGAAGTAAAACTCATGTCTTACCTATATCTGGAACCGTCTGTGGCGCGTCGCAGTTCCGGCCACTCTTCTTCTCTTTCATCCAGTCGTATCCGGTACCGCCGCCCTGGGGATCCGCGGGGTCGGGCGTTCCCGCAAGGGCGAGGTCGCCGCGCGTCGGTGACGCCGGCAGCGCGCCCGGAAACGCCTGACAGAATCCCGGTCCGTCGTGCTGCAGATTAATCGAAGAGCCCACCATGGTCTGATTAATGTGAGGAACGTTTGTCATAAATTCCGCTATGCAAGGTTCGCTGTTGATAAAACCACTTTCTCGGTTATCTCCCATTGCTTAGTCAATAATTTATACTCCGTAGTTTAGTGATTTCAATTGAGATATGTGTATAGCAGACAGAAATTGTACACCTTTGTCAATTAACGTGAGTCGAATTCTTATGATATCCGAGTTTCGAGAATGAAGTTAATTTCCTGAATAACAAAATAGTTTGCATCAAAATAGCCTCTGCACGATCTCCATTTTAACACGATAGCGTTCTTCAAAGCCCGTTTTAATTTATGCATTTTTCAATCACCATTTCGTCGATATCATGACGGCAGTACATTACAAAACTACTCGACTGTTTTGCAATGCAATCGTGGCCATGTTACGGTAGACAGGTCACGTGATAAGCGGGAGGACCAATCGTTATCAACATGTGGTTTGGTTTGACAGGTTTCCGATAAAATAGGCAGTTACATATGGCGCGTTGTAATTTTACACCTTTTGCTCAAATGAGATTGGCTCGGTAATACATACACCATTCATGCCTTTGTTAAGAAGAAGAAAACAATAATTAAAATAAAATAAGTTTATTTAAAAACAAAAACCCTTATTTATGTTTGTTAATTCTGAACTTTATGATGTTTGCATTAAAAAAAACGCGGGGTATCTACGGTGATCGCAACAACGTATTGATTGATCAATCAACAGTATTCCCCGGGTCGTTACATGGAATGAGTTATTAATTGGAAACGATTAATGCTTCATAACTATTCCATTTTATTGCCCTGTCAGCTTCAACTCTTGATAGAAAAATTATCACCGTATCATGTACATTTACAAGTAGCAAATTGATGTGAAGGGTTCAATGTTGATAGGATTCTTAGCCAGGAGAAAACGGTATATTATTGTACCAACGTAAATATGTGTCGCGTTCTGAGAAACTGGGAAAAATGCATGTGCGTAAATTGTCATCCCAGATTAGCCTGTGCAGTCCGCACAGGCTTATCAGGGACGACAATTTACGCTTTCATGGAATTTTTCGTTTAAATAATGTCTCTTCTTAGCGAAAATCCAGTTTAGGCGGAAAGTGTCGTCCCTGATTAGCCTGTGCGGACTACACAGGCTAATCTGGGATGACAATTTACTCACAAGCATTACGCCCAGTTTTCTCAGAACGCGGCTTATACGAGAAATTAGTTCGTTATTTCTCGATAAAACATAACCGCGATGGTGAAGAAGGAATTTATTAATTTCACATTTGTGCTTAAAAATTGATCGCACAATACGTGTTATTACATGAATATCTATAAATATTAATTTATTGCATTAAAGTCTTAGTACGAATATCAGTAGTATCGAAAAAACGCACAAAAAGATATATAGAGTTTTTTTTAAGTGGAGTTGTTTGTGAAGTTGCGTTCTCATGAAAGCTAACGAACTTTAATTAGTGAAGACTTGGAAGTATATTTTGAAACATTTAAAACACGTGTCCGTAGTTATTATTAAAAACAATGAAAATAATAGCATTTTAGGAGAAGATAGAGTGAACTGCAATAACAATATAATTAAAATTTAAATAATTCGCATAAACAATATGCTGCTTATGTCATGCATCTTTACACATCTCTATTGAGAAAAATATTTGAAAAGCAAAACAAAATAGTTATTTGTTTATTTAATGCACATACATTTTTTTTTTTTAATTGTAAGAAGATATCTTTCATTTTAGAAGGTTTTGGGGACGCATATGCTTGCATTTATGTACCCAAGATGTCTTTATATTGAGACCGTGCTGTTGCTATTACGGTTGCGTTCCATTTATTCATGAGTTTATTTGCGCTATTCATAGTCCCTGGTCATTCTATACCCTCGGTCGAAATTAAATCACCCGACACGACCCCGAAACCCATAATTCAAACTCGTGTTCCGACATACATTGCCCGCGTTGGGGATATCGCGTTTGAAGGACACAAATAAATGAGAAAAATTTACATTGGTATCTTATACCTATATTTAATTTAAAATTTACATAGTGATTTTATCCACGAAATTGCTTTTTCTTTGTAACATCAAAACTTGAAGCGTAAAAGCTTCGAAAATTGTCGCGCAAGAACGTGTTTGGATTCAATCAGACATTTGGGGACATAAAAGCCGTTATTTTGAAGTTACCTATTTCGTGGCGTTGTCAAAATGAACCATTTCGAGTGTGCATGTTTTGTTGAGAAATGGAAAATAGGAAAACAGCTTTTTTCCGTCGAGTGAATTACTGTGCATGTTGTGGACAAAATGAATGAGTGCTCCAAAAAGCAATATATTAGGCTTAGTGCTTTCTGATTTAATTTGCCGTGACTGTAACAATGTTTTGGGAAATGTGGTCGCCATTTACATATTTCAGGATACATACCGCGGGAGCGCAGCAGGAATAGAGCGGTGTGGTGTTTGTTGGTGTTTAGTGATAAATGGATACTCATTGGTGCGATTATCTGGCAACACTTGTTCCAGATTGTTGTCGCTGCGTGCAGTGCAGGGGGTGGGGATGCAGAGATTTTTGGTGAACCTTATCGGGTCCGGGTTTGTCTTAAAAGGATCATACGCCTTTTGCTAATCTTTATTGTTGATATGTTAATTAATTGTAACAACGGACATAAGTACTGTTGGGATAGCAAAACAATATGGTGTTATTATGACATGTGTTCTACTGCGATTGGAAGAAAACTAAAATATTGTGACCAATTGTGACGATAAAATACTAGTTCAATGAACTGCAATCGTTGTCGTTATTATTCTCACAAATATTCATTAAGTCTGTCGTCTTCTTTGTCGTTTTTGAAATAATGAGGTTGACCAAATAGGAAGTAATCTTAACTGTTTACAGGCGAATTACTTTTGTATATTATTAAAACAGATTTATGTTCATGTACGAAATGCATTCGATTAAATATGTTTGTAATTTTAACATCAACATGCGTGTTTTTTTCATTGCTTTTTTGTCCGTTTAACTTACCAAATATATTTATATGGGCGACCTTTTATGTACAAAAACAGTTACATCTAACTAGTTCTAACGGAAATAAAATATACGCAAAATATGTATTGTTACTTTCATAAATAATATCATGCTTAAACATTGAGAACCATGTTCAATACCATTAATAACAATTACGAAGAATCGTAACAGACGCATAATAATTAACATTTTGTTTATTAATTTAACATTAAATTAAGTTCATGAAATCAGCTATTTTTTATATGAATATATATTTTAATTTATTTTAAACTGCTAGAGTAAATAAAAGCATTGTTGTTTTTTTCAAATAACATTCGCGTCGATTTAAAAAAAAAAATGAAATATCTCAAGAAAAGTCAACAACTTTTCAAGTGTCAACACTAGGATTCTTATTGTCCAATATTAAAAAAAAAGCATGCTAATAATCATAATCATAATTATAATTATAATAATAATTATAATATACTTCAAAAGCATTATATGATAATACTAAAACAAAATAATTATTATTATTGTAATTATAATTATAACTATGGTTAATTATTTTTTATAAGTATTTTTTAAAACTGATTAAAACGTATACAAAATGAATTCCATACGAAAAATACAAACAAATTGAAATATTTGAACAACGAACATTTGAAGAAAGAAACGAGAAAACGCTCTCCCATGGCTGAAAATGACAGGTTGTAGTTCGTTTACAAGGGCAAGATATGATAACATATCATTAGGACCGGTGAGAAATTGCTGTTGGTGAATTATTTACAGTTCAACATTTGCAATTATAGGTTTCATTTTATGATACAATTGCCCGTGTATATATTACTGTTGGTGAGCATCAAATATATTATATTGTAGACAAATTGAAGTCTGTTATATGTCATCAAATAATTTAGCGACATTTATATAGTGTGCAAATAAACTAAGAAACAAATTCTTTTCTTATTTATATATTCATAAAATATGTAAAAGGATGTAATTAAACTCAAACAGTTTCTTAGTATTTTCATAACTTCCAGTCCATGCAGTCGGGCAACAATTGAATTGTCTTTTGTTGCTCACAAAATACTGATATTTTATGCAATTCCGATTTTGAATCAAATCTTATTTTACAAAAACAACAACAACAACAATAACAACAGCAGCAGCCCATAACAAAATCCCTTAAACAACTTAATACATAGAATTTTAGCACACTTTAAAATAACGATTGATTTGAAAAAAAATATATTTATCAAGAAAAACCAGACTGAGTTAAACAATATAAATCAAACTTAACGATACAATCAATATGTAATATTAATGTCAGATTGTTTCTAATAAATCCTGCGCATTAATTTATTTTCTTTTCTCTCTAAGGACAGTAAAATATAAAAGAACTGTAGCAAATATCAGCAAATACTGAACTACAGAAACAAAAAAATAAATACATTATAAAAAAGGGAAACCGCAATAAAAAAGTAAATGTAATGAACAAAGCAAAGGTATACAGTTGTATATGATGGCAACAGCGATGTTGCAATTTTTCATAAAGTCGGAAAAGAATTCGAAAATATAAGCCTGGTTTTAAAAAGGAATTGAGAACAGTTTACTTGCACTAAACTACAATAATAATACTTAACTTCATAATATATTCACAGCACCGAATATAATTCAGGAACATTAAATATTTAAATGAAACAATATATATGAAATTAAGTAAAACACGTAAATAACAACCCACCTGTTAACCTACAATTTTTTAATTGGAAAAACGGATTGTCACAGCGATATATCATAAAAACAACGACATTTTATTAGTTATAATTAATGGATACACAAACAGTGTACATTTTACAACGAAAACCATACAGAATACAGAAGATGGATGGAAGAAAAATCGAACCTGTATTTGTGTTCCGTGCAAAAATAACTATTTTGAGAATTACCGTAATATAGTAATTAAATTATTCGCAAAACTTGTGGTAATTTACACGCAAATATTCGGGTAATTTACTCGCAAAAATTATGGTAATTTTTTTTCGCAGAAATTATGGTAATTTACTCGCAAATATTCTGGTAATTTAGTCGCAAAAATGCTGGTAATTTTCTAGCAAAAATTCTGGTAAATTAGTCGCCAAAAGGCTCAACCACTTACATAGATTCCGAGGGTTTTTGAAGCACCTTGTCTAAATTACGAACTAGGGAGCCACAGAAAGGTGAAAAATGGAAATAAACCCCAACCACGTAATAACGAATGTGCATCTAAAAAAGCTACTACCAGAAATCATTGGTTTATGGCTATTACTTTTTATTTCATAAGTATTTATTAGGGTCAACAACATTGTGTACTTACACATTATAGCTTATTTATATATGTATGTGTCGAAGCTGAAATTTACTGAGCTCCTACGGTATGGCCCCTTACACCTTCTTACGCGAAATATCAAGGTCGAAATACGTAGAGAATTTACCAGCTATAACTATTATTATATAGTAATGAAAAAGCGGTAGTTTTGACTTGTGCCAAGGGACTTGTGATGTAGGCAAACCCGCGGGACCTGGCGGAACCCGCCAATCCAACAACATAAAAATATCCCAAAGAGGGCAGATTCGAACCCGGAACGTCGTTGTTAACAAGCGTCTGTGCAAACCACTGCGCATGGTCGCAAGCGGGACTGACTGGTAAACAATGATTCGTCAAAATGTTTTTCTTCACTACGAGTTACAGTAAATATTTAGTTGTCTGCGAGTCCAGTCACTTACACCTAATTGGATTCAAAAGATTCACTTCTTGTGTTTTGCAAATATGCTTTGAGTACCAAAGATGCTCACTTGCATGCCCTTGTTGGAAAATTCAAAGTTAACAAAGCTTATTATTCAATAAGGGATGATCAATACAAATATGTTTACGTCGTCAGTAGCAGTAGGAATAGTAGCAGCAGCAGCAGCAGTAGAAGCAGCAACAGCATTAGCAGCAGCAGCAGCGGCACTTGTAGCAGCAGTAGTAGCAGTAGTAGCAGCAGAAGTAGCAGTAGTAGTTGTAGCAGTACCAGCAGCAGAAGTAGTATTGGTAGTAGTAGCATTGTAACTGCATGATGCATTATGGTACGGTGATGGTTGAAGGTGTTATTTTGCTGCTGCTGTTGTTTTTGTATGAAATGTAACATTTGCAGAACGCAAAGGATACACATAACAACATGGTGACGTATTTCCTTCTCAATATAAACGTGTGAAAAGAACATCAATAATGTGAACATCGTGTACGCGGAATTATCGGATCAGTGCACTGATGTGTATGATATAATAACAGTAGAGCCGCATTTAGCGCATTATTCTAGAAGTGTGTGTATGTAGCGGTACTTCAAGAAACATGCTTACTCCAGCGTATGAAAATATAACAACGCTACCTAGCGTATGAAACTCACTACGCCAGCGCATGAAAATAATAAACACGTGCGATGAATAACTGTGTACGCCATCATGGAAATTTGATCCTTTGTTTACATTTAAAACCCGCCGCTATTGGCGAATTATGACATGCACACACAAGCTTAAACCACGCCTACCCGAGTCTGTGGCATTTTGATTTATCGAGTATGCCGGTGGAATATGAGCAATGTATATTATTACACGGACTGGACTATTTTTATGCATGCTCTTGCAGCAGACGGATATGCTTCGATGCCTTCGTCTAAGTATTGCGTAACAGCCTTTGATATTAGCATTTAAAAGAGTGCATTGCCGTTTTGTACAATGTAAAGTCGGATTTATGTTTTTTATAACATATTATTCGTGTGTCTTTAGATGAAAGCAAACACGGGTCGACTCAGAGCGAAACGTACGATACAATTTCTGATGTATGCATTTTAAGGCCCAGTCTCACTATCACATTTTGCGATGCCGGTGGAGCCCCGGTGCGTGATCCGGGGATGAACCGGGGCTCCACCGGGAACGTCCGGAATGAACCGGGGACAACTGGGGCTCCACCGGCAAATTATTAAAATGTTTTATACCTCCGGCATGAACCGGGGCGTCACCGGCTTGTTATGTCACCGGGGCTCTGCTGGGACGCCACCGGCTTTTACCGGGGCTCCACCGGGACGCTACCGGCTACGACCGGGACTCGACCGGGGCACTACCTACGACCGGGACTCACCGGGTCGTCACCGGGATAAACCGTAGCTCTACCGGGGCTGATCGGGATGTAAACCGGGGCAGCACCGGGAATATATGTGACCGCGCTAAAAAAAAAATAATCATTGATCATCCCGGTAGTCGCCGGTCGACCGGCTCTATCAAACCGGGATGCACCGGGGCTACACCGGCAATAGTGAGTCTTGGGCTTAAGAATTCGTCGTCAAAATGCACGTAAACTAATTTAGAATTACACATGTCATTAGAAGATAGCGTCACGAAAATGATTCACCAATTGTTTATACTGACTGTATAAAAGTTAATAGACGGCTATGTTGCTGGGTTTTCTTGTGATTATTGTCCCGTACATTAAATCAATATCTACTTCGATTATTTATTATGTAGGCCAAGTATGAACAATATTTCATAATGACCAATTATATTCTTTAACACAAAAAAACAACAACTGAAAAGTTAGATCAAGTTATATGAAAAGACGGGTATATATGTTCCTCAAAGGCGTAACTGTAAGTCATGTGCATTGAAGTTTAATGTACGTGCGTAAAGTGTCGTCCCAGATTAGCCTGTGCAGTCCGCACAGGCTAATCAGGGACAACACTTTCCGCCTAAACTTGATTTTGGCTAAGACGAGAATTTCTTAAAACGAAAACTATCATAAAAACGGAAAGTGGCGTCCCTGATTAGCCTGTGCAGACTGCACAGGCTAATAGGGGTCGACACTTTACGCACATGCATTAAACTACGTTTTCACACAGCGCGACTCATATACTTCTAGATGTATACCGTAGTGCTTTCTTTGTTTACCTTAGTTTTTCTGTCTGCGCAATCACCGCCTCTTGTAGGCGGAGCTGTTTAAATAACTCATATAATTCCGTACAAGCATGCTTCAATTACATTTTCAATTATAAACGATACAAGGACAGTGAGAAATACATGGGTAAACACCACTTATATATTTCTATGCTTCACTATGGGCTAGCATAAGTACTTGCACACTAGACGTATATTGTTGTCTGGAAAGAAATGCCATGCTTTAAACCCCGTTGCTACAGTTACCAAAAAAATATATCACCTCCTGGTTATACGCATCTGTATACAATATATTCAAAACATTGTACTCTATTGGTCAAGCAAAGAGCAGCGACATTATATCTATGAATATTCATAATATACGACAATAAATAAGCGGCGTCCCATAAAACCCCGTTATCAGACATATTTACATCACGAGAAGCAATAAAACTGACACCCATAGCGATTACCATGGCAATAAAACTCTGTACAAATACTCATCGCGCATTTATAGCACGTCTGCAGGCGAAACCACCCGACTCCTACATCTTGTTTGGTTTAGTTAGTATTGGGGAGTAAAGAAGAATGTGTTTAAGATTGTAAGGTGAACATCTTCTTGAAATTGCAATTGTACCTTACATATTTCTTGGAAACGGGAAACTAATTTTGATTCGTTGAGAGTTACTCTTTTGTTTCCTATGTTGCTATGAATCACTATTGTTTCAGAAATATGTTAATGTCTTTGAACACTCGATATTTTTTTCATTTACGGCAAATGAGTGTTTTTAGTTTTGTTAGAATAAAACCCGTTTTATGAGAGTAACGGTCTGCTGCAATATTTGAGGGTCAATATTGTTTCTTGAAACACTAAAAAACAAACCTTTGAGCTTTTATAGTATCACTCGCATGTACTGGTATGGGTGAACACGTAAAAGGTACAACAAGCAAATGAACCCTAACAATTTCATCGCGACTGCCGATTTAGAATTGAAACCAATATCATCGCTATCTCTAGCTTGCACCCGAAGCTTTTTACGCCCGGCTTACCCGGCTGATAAACGTGGGGCACTTAGATTGAGTGACGTTATCCCGGCCATCTTCACACTTCAGCTGCCGCCGATGTCGACTTTTGTCACTTTTTTGCGTTTCAACCATGTTGCTACCGACAACACTTATGACGCCGTCGGCAATTCAATTTAACTTCACCTGTGCCGTATATAATCTGGTTCATTATCACAATATCTGACAAGAATATGTGTATGAAACTAAGGTTGTGCCCAAAACGTAATCGGTTCATCATTAGAATAGCAATTTAAGAGTTTTAAAAGTCTATTTTAAATATTAATAAATCAAAATATAAAAATATGTCAACAACAAAACTTATCATATTTTTATGCATGGCAGTATCTTTCAAAAGCGCATGTTGATGACAGGTGATTAACCAAACTGTTCGTGAAGGTAACCTTTCCTGTGGTTGCCCTTGCCCAGGAATACATGTAGTTAAACTTTTAACACGCTTCCGAATCTCGCCAATATGCTACATAAATAGTCATTTTACATATAGTTTATGGGCAAATTTGAAAACGAAAATATATAGTAACTATTTAAAACTGTGTATTATAAAAATGGCATGCTTACTTATCGAAAACTGCCTTACTCGAATGAGAGGTATGAAGCGGGGAATGGCCATATACGGAATTTCTAGACCAGCCCCAAATAAAGAATGTGATCTTATATATTATTTAATACAAGATGATTAAATCTGCTACGTTTGTGAAATAATTATGAACTCTTTTCATGAACACAAAATACGAGCTTTAAAAAGAATGTGCGACACAAATCTCCTTATGGTAAGCTTTTTATTAATTAGTTTTCATGCGCTTTACATTTTATTTATTAATTGAAGAGAGACTGTACAATTTTGTAAAATATTTATGAATTTATATAAAATGTGTTAAAAATTAGTATACATATATTTCAATATAAATTAAAAAAAAGAGTTAAGAAGAACATGTGTCGAAAAATGCGAAATAAGCCAGATATTTATATCTGAAATCGAAAATGGCTTCCAACCTTATTCGCCAGCATGTATATCATGCATGTACAATGTGATTCTAAATTTAGTTTTAGTGCAGATTCGTTCATACGACACAAAAACACAATTTTGTTTCCTCACAAATACGAGTAAAAGTGTCGGCATCGGCTTTAACCAGCGCTAACTTGTCTTTGTTGCATCTTATGAAATTCGTCTTCTTTGTATAATTTTTCTTGTATATTTTGTGTTATTGTAACATATTTTTTTCAATATATTACAATTTAACACATATACCAATTTGAAAAATCGTACAATCTCTCTTTAAACAGTACAGAAAACACCAGATGCTATAAGCATTTATACCATAGCCCCAACCAATTTCCATTTAAGGACATAAAATTGTTTCCCGTTACTGTACGGATGTCCCTTCACTGAGATGCAGAAAGTAAAAAAGAATGTCCTGAAAAAGTCCTTATAGTATCCCTTGTTTAAATAAGTACACACTATACATGCGCTTTTCATTTGTTTAATTAATTTAACAGTATAGAACACATCAGATGATATAAGCATTTATTCGATAGCTCCAAACTAGTTTTACCTTTTCATTTAATGATATAAAATTTTGTCCTTTTAATTGAAGAATGTTTCTTCACTAAAATAAAGAAAGTAAAAAAGAATATGCTGGAATAATCCTTATAGTAAAACAATATGTACGCACGATACATGCGCTATACATTTCGTTTATTAACCGTATAGACAACAGCAGTTGATATAAGCATTTATACGGGGGAAACCATTGCAGAGCCCCCAAAAATGTGTACCTTTCCATTTAAGGATATACAGTTTTGTCCCGTTACTTAACTGATATTAAGAAAGTAAAACCTCAGCTGTACCAGCAGGAGTGAAATATTATCTTAAACTAAGGCCCACTATTGATTCTTTAGAATTGACCAACTGCCAAACAGTCAGGCCCATGACACAAACAAACACATACAACATCACAGAAAGGAAACAAACACACACAAGAAATACTGTAACTGGGGAAAGTGGTATTTGAACGATATATTCAATGTTATGAACACACGTATTATGGCACAAGAACTTCGCATTTGGTTAATATGCATACATATGCCATTAAGAGTAAATAATAAATTAACCACGTCGCATCAAAATTCAAATCCAGCATAACAAGACAATACATTTCAATTTAGATATATTTACTGCTGGATAGTTGGATACAAACTATATGAAGCATCAGAACTTTCTGAGGCAAAACGAAAAACAAATTTAAACTTCATAAAGTTATTTTTCTCACTGCAACAAAAGCTGTTCATTGTTGCGGCGTCAACAAATATAATATATGTCAGAATTTATCTGTAAAATTGTGTTATTTTAATATCTGTAGCATGAATTGCATCACAAAAATATAATATGTGTTAGCACGTTAAAATTCTCGTTTACAATGAAGTTATACATTGAGGTCATTTATGGCTTCTGTTTTAAAGAGTTATATGTATTATTTATTGTTATTTAAAAACTGTAGTAAATTCCATAAACACTACATGTTTAAACGATACAAATTAAGAAATACATGTTCTACAAGCCACATTTGTACACTGCAATGCATGTGTTCAACGTTACAAATGCATAACATAATTATGTACATTGGTATGTAGAATTTTCACTCAAAACAGATAGTTTTACTCAAACTAGTTTGCATCCCAAGAAGCAAAAAAGCACAAACGTCGCACTTAGCATTCAGTATTATAAACAGTTTACCCAGTTCTCGTCACTACTGTATGTTGAATAGGACAAAATAATATAAGGTTACATATCTCTCGCACTTATAATCATAAATAACCGCTTTTCCTCGGGAAAGTGTCAACTGCGCGAATAACAAATTGCGCATGCACCGTGGATTACACTGAACTAACATACAAAAAGGCAGTTGTCATTTTATTCAACAGAGAAAAGTAAGAAGTTATACATGGCTTCTACACGCAGACGGTGGTGATTTTACAGGTATGATATGAATAGTTTATCGAGCAGAAATCGCATGAAGCGGAAAAAGTACGCAACGAGTAGTTTTCATTTGCTGTAAGTGATCACGTGATAATTGAATTATTCCAAGCAACGATAAATATTTGATTAAAATGTTAAAAATGTCAAGAAATAGGTCATGGCTGTGTCATGCAATCACGTTTATTACAAACACATTACATATTTCAATTTTAGTAGCCGCGTCATGCAAACATGGGTCTTATTCCATGTGCGGCAAACGTAGCTCCATACAAGCCTGCACATCCGCGACATTTTGTTCATGCGATGTTATAGTGAACACTATGCGTGTATGACTATTCGAAGTTTTACATCATGGCAGTATTATCATCAACCCATTGACGTTGCTAAACAAACAATGTTTGTTAAAAATACACACAGAATTTTACATATACAGCGTGTCATGCCAGGCTTAAACATCTGGGGGTCCACCAACCCATATGTTTCGCCTCATTAATTTCGCATTCGTTGAATTATGACCCGGAACTCCACTGGGTAATAGTTCAATAACACCCGAGGTTACATAGCCGAGATGTGTGTATAAGCAGCTGATAAGCAGCCAGCATGGGACGTGGTTGATACGTGGATTCTAAAGCCAAGTTGCCATACTTTCTTTACAAATTTGGTTTAAATGACAGGACCTAATTATGTTTAAAAAGAATCAATATTGCCACATAACGGCATAATTACAGTTGCAGTTATATTCATTCATCATCAGCATCATCCAATATTATTTAATTATTTGATTGTGATTGATGATCAGGTTTGTCTCTATACAACAAGGTACAACTGATTTTTATTTACTTTTTCATCTGTACACTTCTGTACGTTGTATTCATCGTGTTTATCCATAACCACTTACATAATAAGAGATCCATTTATTGAGTCGCCCAATTCAGGGAAAATTCTTTCGTGGAACACATCAATAAAGTCGGTATTATTACACTACATGCATGAGAACATAATTTTGTATAGGCTATATTTTATCATGGAAGTTAAAACCAATTTCACACCAGGCTTGAATACACAATAATTAATCCGCCTACTCCGTTGGGATATCATTTCGGAAAGGCCACGAAGGCGTACTGTTGAAGCGTAGATGGAATAGCTGTATGCATTACATGATCGCGTTCCAGCATGGAACATCAAAGGGCTTCGATGTTTGGAGAACGCATCTACAGACATACAATCTCCTATCGGATGTACATGACTAGATAATGAGTGTACCAGACGCAAGACCTTTAGCAAAATTATCTTAGATGTGTTCTACAGCGTAAAAGTAAGAATAGGTGTTAAAATTTTAGAATGACATAGAACAAAATTAAATATTTCAGCTTGAGTGTTTTGCTATAAATAACAAATTTAATATAGCTTCTATGTCGAGCACTTCATTTATTTGTGTTGAACTAACCACACTATTGAAACATATTGCATGATACGGGAATGCGTCCACTGTGTGTGAGATGCAGGGCATTTGCGACTACCTGTATAACTTATGTTCCTCTTCCAATCGTTTCTTTTCTCTATGTAACACATATAATTACATGAGTAAAGAAACGATTGATTGCCATCATATATTCTTCATGATGGTTTAGTTTTGTACTGCATACTATCACACGCGTTACCCTGGTTAAAGAAATGCATTTGGATAATAATTGTCAACCCTGTAGAATGAGATTTTGAAACCTGTAAAATCATGTCGTGTGGTCTTGTCGTGGTCTTGTAGTGCTAGGTTCTCAATACGGATGCAATTCCGTTCTTTTGACATACCTATTAACTCGGTTTAAATTTGCCCAAAGCAATAATTATGATTTATTAATTTATTGAATTAGCCCGGATAACGTTAACACCATAAATAACGATCTGCTGCACAGGGATTGTCTTTAATCGTTTAAAATTGACACATGCATTAACAAGAAATATCGGTATTTATCACTACCTGCATTTTCAGTAGCCATCAACACGCGAATCGGTCATTTGCCACCCACTTAAATTTCCCTTAAGTGTAAATAATTGCCTCCCTTGAAGATCACGTGACACAAATCGTTGAGAAGGTGCAAGATGTCAACTGACCCTAGAGCTCTTCGGAAATCAGTCGCAATTTCTTGAATGATCTAGAGCTCCTAATTATGTCCTAAAATAACACAATACCGTATTGGGCGCTTTTGTTGCCCATAATGCGAGCAAATTTAATCTAATTGGGCCAAACCGACCATTGTCGACGAGTCCCCTAAAGTAGCTGGACCTTTGACATCAAAAGCGCGCATGTTCGCCTTCCTACGCATCCATTCATGCATTTGATCGCATTTTGTAACTGAGTCCAAACATGGAAACATTAGAAATGGACGCTTTATTGCAATCGTATGATGTGTGTTAGGGATATAATGTAGTAACCCAGGGATTTAAGTGGAATTTGATTCACCTCTGACCCCTTAACACATCATTGTTGTTCATTTGGGCGTTTCTCTTTGATGTGACCGCTCCAGCAAATCGGATTAGTTCATCCGAATTCACACACCGTAAAGAATGCGTTTGAAGAGCTAATATTTTGAAACCAATATTAAATATCCTGAGTGGTTTATTAAACTGAAGCATCAAGTGACAAAACGTTCACCTTTGCTTTTCACATGGTTTGCACCTATTCAAGCACTGACATTGATATCGCAAACATCGTTCGCGAAAACTCAATGCTATATTAAAATTTAAGTGCACTATTGGTAAAATTACTAAATTATTGCACTTTAGAGCTCTTAACATCCGCATATAAGTTGTTTTTTTAAGAAATACAGTTAACATATTTATATTAGTGCGTCTCTGTACCTATCAATTAAACGTGTTTTTTATATTATTATTTTAACTTCTTCGGTTACTTTGCTGTAAATCAATTAGTATACATTTAAATGAAAACCTGTACATTTTAGTCATGCGACTTAGAAATACCAATGCATTATGAAGTTGCAACTTTCTATTCTCGATTGTCGCACTTGTCAATCGATCAGCATCGCACAGCATCACACCAACAGTGTTGCTAATGATTGGTATCAATGTCGGTCATTTTCACAAGTCACTTTTATACTATCGCGTGACCACACGGAAGTTATCCGAACTACACAATTCCCAAGGCTGTCCCTTTATTCGGATGGCAACCTGAATCGGACATAGCGCTATATTTAGAAGATCGCGCGCCTACCTTTAAATAGCAGTTGGTGTTAATTTTGACACGTCCCTGGCAGATTTAGCTATATTACAAGATTGCTATTCTGAAGGCCCCGAAGCCAATTCCATAGGATAGGTGAAACGTGTAATTAAACTGTCGTTGTAGGGCTGGCATTCGTGTCCGCCCAGTTGGTGTCTCGCGGGGCAAGACATGGTTGCACGGTGTCCGCAGAATAGACAGGTACAAGACGATTTCACTGTATAAGATTTCTAACTTTGATAAGATTTATGTAAATGGTTCAGTATCGAACGCTGCATTAATAGTGACCGAGTCAGAAGTAAAAAAGCCAACGGTCATGCTGTTTTTGATCATATAAAGGTTTTGATATACAATGATAATGTCAAGGAATGTAATTTTGGACGTGTTCATCAATGTGAAAAATAAAGAACAACAGTTAAACAGTTTTGTTATATTGTTGTTTTTAAGTTGCCCATACCTACGTTATTAGTGCCTGCCGTTTCGGTATCAAAAGTACCGCGTTGAATTGTTAGTTATGTACATCTTCATTGATTGAACTGCATTATAGGTTTGAGCCAGAGATACCCGTCACATCGCCTGACGCTTGTTTGAAATTGTAGGCGAAGGACCAAGAATCTTGTCAGATAAGCGTACATTTTCACGGGATATTGCTCAAGACCCAAATGTCCCTTTACAAGAAAATGTTGAACCGTTACACACCGATGAATTGAAGGTTAATAGAGCTAAACCTTTACTCGTTTGTCTGTGTATCCTTTTCTCTATTCATGTTTTCCGTTCGTCTGTGTGTCTGTCTGTCCTCAAAGACTAAAATAACTCGAACTTTCATACAAAATCACGACATGTGGTATTCTTAATAAACAGTGCCTACTGAATTATGCATAGGGCCTAAACGAATTGACAAGAAATTCGTCGGACTGGCCGCACTTTTAAATCGTAAAAGTAAATAGAAGTATGTTATCAAAAGTGGAATGTACCCGCAGGGTTCATTTTGCACCGCATCCGTTTTTTTCATCGAAAATTTGTTTCTCTTCATTGCGGTTAAGCCTTTATTTTAACGACATAACCGGATTATTATTTATTGTTTTGCTTTAAGCTGTTAATGGCACACAAAACGGCAGACTTAAGCCTTCTGGGCTTCTCTTAAACAAAATTTCGTTTCCCTTCAGTTGCACTAAAATAATATCTTATTCTGCCATAACTTTTCAGATTTATTTCGCTCAGTTGCCACTGTTTCGACGATGAAGTATCGCCCTAATGTATAATAAATGCCAATTGATGCGGCAGTATTTTGAAAATTAAACAAGGCATGAAACTGACAAAATTAAAATAATTGTGATCCTTAAATGTATGTGAGTTGATTTAATGGGCTGGAGAAAGATTGTATTAAGATAGGCCGCCAGTGATTAAAGCTGACATAATAACAGAACTACAAGTATATTATTCCCTCATTGTTTTATACAGGAGAGATACCAGCAATAAACAACACAAGTCGATGGTAGTTTTTATTAACAATGACAAGTTAAAGCCCCATTATACTTAAAAATCAACGGACATTTCGTAAAGTATTTCGTAAAATAAAATTCCCCAATACAAAATCAATGTTTCTTAAAGCAATATCCAAAATTTTAAATTTGGGCCAGTTTGTTTGAAGAGGAAAGTTAATGTAATATGTAAAAGTAATTGAAGCGTTTAACAGATATGTTCAATAAATATGCATACATTTCATTTCGCTGGTCAACTGAGCTATTAATATAGTAAATCACCAGGCTTCATTGAAGCAACAAAACGCTTTGCCGTAAAGCCATATAGGTTCGAACCGATCCCTCTCCCCCTGATCCCTTATAGGTGTGTGACAACACGAACTTCTTTCTTTTACATATATCATTGGTTTAGAATTACTGTTAACGTAATGAAAATTCCTCGAGATCATTCCACTTGGTAATAACAACAAAATGTCATATAAAGAAGTCTATATAGATATTTAAACCGTATAAGAACGACATGAAAAAATAATGAACTCACACTAGCATCCTTTACTACCTGATCCATATTGCATTTTCTTCTCTAATAACTCCAGCATGGAACAGAACTCAAATAAGCATAGAAGATGCTTGTTTCCTCATCCATGAAAGGTTCTTTTTTTGATATTCACATGAATGTAATTTGTTTTACTTTGAACCAATACATATGTTTAAACTAAATATGTTTAAACTAAATCACCAGGCGCGTTCGGTAAGTTGCTCTCTGTCTAAATACTACAAAGTTGATCATGTCATTTTTGTTATGAAACATACGACATATTACAAAAGCGTATTGTAAGAACGCAAAGTCCACGCAGTGGTTATCATCACTGTGGGTTATAAATAGCCCTTGCAATCACAATTAAAATTGTTCCAGATAAAAAAAAAATCATAGGTCGGTAACGTCTTATAATTTACTGAAATCCAGTAAATTCTCTACGAAAATTGTAATGTTATAATTGCTATAAAGTAAAAAGACAATAGAAACTAACGAGTTAAAATCAAATTTGTCATAAGCACCAAATGACCTCCAAAACATGTTTCTAACTTGTTTTGTTTTTTTAAATGCAAGATGCAGTGTTGCCTTTTTGCTTCAAACGGTCGCTTTTTTTACGCGGGATTTTATATTCAATTTAACATAATGGAATAATAGCATTACTTCGGCTCCACCAGCACAAAACAGACGTTCTAATTACTGTAATTATGTTTTCGTTTGTGTACCCTGTCAAAGTCATACCAAAAAATGGAATCCGTTTGCCCAAAGTCTCAAGTTATTAAATTAATACCTTCATTCAATATTCGCGCAGCTCTTATTACTCTAGCAATTATGTAATAACTTTGTTTTTGTGATGTTATAATTAAATAAACCTTGGTCTGAATATAAACAAACTTTTACCTGTTTTTTAAGTGCAGTAAAACACGTTAAAAATATACGCTTTTTAAGTAAATTAAAAAATACTGGCAACAGGTTGTTTGAAGTACTGAACTGAAGTTGACCATGTATAAATATAAGTCTTAAAATCAGAATCTGAATGTCGAAAATAGTTCAGACTTGCATCACGTGGTAGCCTGACGTACTTGGTCATTCATGTTTAATAAGTGGTTAATTTGGTCACCAAAAATTACTTACGGTGTCACTTATATTGAAACAAAGCTTCCCATTTTGTCCTCATTTTTATGTTGGACAACTGAACAACGGAGAATCGGACGCCAATTACTGAATGCGAACAATGATTATATGAAAGAACTTCTTGTCCGAACACTCATCACGATGTTTGCTTTATTGTTTCATTGTTCCGCGGGGAGAGGGGGGCACTATTGCAACAATATTTCTCGATGTGTCTGCAATGTTAAACCGCATTGTCAATCTCAATGACGGAAACCCATACAAGCTCCCAATCCAATGTTAAATAGTGAAATAAGGAGCATTTGAATCGATTTAATATCAAAACCAGTATTGATTTGATATAATAACCCAATGTCAACGCAACAAAACAACTGACAAAGTTTAAAGCACGGACAATTAGGCAAATTACGCAATTATTTCAATATTGGGGCATTTATCTCCTCTGTGTCCTAGATAAAGCGATAAGCGGTCGCGAAGTTTATGAAATTGATTTATACTAGCGTGTCAGACCTATACAAACTACCATTTACTCCCTTTATGTCTTCTGATATTTCCGAAGCTTTGCTCGTGCTCAATATGTCGTCAGGATATCGAATGACACAGCCTGGTGTTCGAAAAATCTATCGGTACCAAGGTAGTTTCTCGTTCATTACGTGGGAAATAACGCCCCGTGGACTAAACCTTTTCCCCACACGCGGAATAAACCAAACAACCACGTTCGAATGACGTAATCGTGTTCGTTTTCATGATGTTAATTAATGCCTTTCGAAATAATTAGTGGGCGTCCTTTCCTTAATCCTAAAGAAACACTTAACATATTTGGAAAAGTGTTGAGTAAAACATAAGTCTAATCATTCACGAAGGCTCTTGCGTCAGCTTTCTAAGCTACATCAACTTATGCTTATTCAATAATAACCCCACCAGTCCGGTATAGGGTCAATCGACCAATCCCATATGTGCCGAGATAGGGGATTGCACCCGATAAGCCTTGCGAAGAAGCGATCGGGTCAGCCGAACCAGATATAGTTTGAATTAGTCCGTTCCACAATTTATCAAACCCTTAAGGCACTGCTATTGTTAAGCGTCAGAGGACAATTGAGTACAGTTCAAAGGCCCATTTATACTAAAAAAACACACGGAAATTTCGTAAAGTATTTGTAAAATAAAGTATTATTTACATGTGTGTCACCAGTAATGGCCACATGGAATGCTATTTTCGTACGCGTTATGTATGAAAGCGGGAGTACGCAAAGCAAAGTTCTGTAACGACATTAATACATGGTTATGATTGCGCCATTGATACATTCTCATGCTAATTTTGGTATTGGAATAACGATACTGGTTAGTCAGTGGTTGCTACATAACCTCTTTAAATTTCATAACACGACACATACAACATATATACTTTGATGTCTGAACGTTCCCACTCTGTGACCCCTTCCTCCCCGTAATGTTGACATGCTGGAAAAGATAACGTTGTTTTGCAGAAAATATTGTATAAAGAAATTTGATCAATCAATCAACCATATCGTAAGTTGGAAAATATGCATCACAAATCCAGAATGTCGTAAGAATAAGCTACGATGCACTTCTGAAATCGAGTTATGTCTCTTTGTTCGCGGTTTTCACCGGAACATTAAATAAATCTGCAGAAAAAATAAGTCGTAAAAACCGCACTTAAATAGGATCTGCCTTTATGTCTTTGACCATTAAGCTATTCATGTGATTTGTATTTGTCATTTAACATTCTGACTTAATTTCACATAATCCGAAATAAACATTTTACACCGAATTTACGTTTACTGCGCTGCACGTGTTTGGTGAATGGACGGTGCGGTTAAGGATTTGTTTAAAGTGTTATTAATCAATCACATTTGTACGGGATTTCGCCGACATGGCCATGATGTTAAAAGCACGTTTATAGAGATTTTAAAACGAAAAGTATGTTAAAAACTTTCGATTTCGTCATAAACTTGTTTTACCGCTCGACGCATCTGTCGGAAAGTATCTCTTTACGACCTCTCAACAGGAAATTAAACGGAAGAAGAATTTATGTTTTATTCAGTAAGGCGTGAAAAAAGGTGCTCAAATCCTATAAAATTCTTTCAAAATTACAAAAGCCTGTATCCAATTTTTTGCCGTCAATATTCACGGTTGATCTACGGAATTCGATGACTGGTGCGCTTGATTTGTCGAACCGGAATCATAAAAGGTTGTTCTGATTGAAGAAGTAAAAGATGTACATCGAGCAAACCGGTTGAATTAGATTTGTTTAATCGAATTTTTTGTATCTTCCTTTGGTAAATGTTCGTCTTTGAAGATAAAGGATCTGATGGCGAACCGATGTTTTAACAATAAATTTGCAAATTGAATTTGAAAACGGGGATTTGAGTCAAGGAGCGCGGTCTTAAAAATGACATGTTTTGTCATGCTGTTTTATGCTTCACGTGTTTTTGAAGTGTTTTGTGACTCTGAATACGCTGAATACAGTTTGTACCTTTATTGCACATGGCTGAGTCCGAATCAGAAGCAAACGTTATTTTTGTGCGTTTGAAAACTTCAAGCACATGATTTTTCTTGCCGATGTTTTTTAAGCCAAATGAATAATACTGCCAGTGTCGATTTCACTTACGATCCATTTCACTTACTACTATTTTTTTGTTAATGTTATTCATTTTCAGTTTGTGTTTGCTGATCCACGTTTTAAGATATAATAATGAAAATAAAACCACATTCTTTCGGGCCCATTTAATCACATTATTTAAACAAACTGCCAATCATGTCGCTTATTTCTATTGCGTGAAAATGTGATTTGTGAAAAAAAAAACATCTTACACAAACAGAGCAAAGACCCAGTTTAATAATAATTTTCGTTTTTCGTAAACGCATACTCGTCTCGCATACTATTTAAAAAAGTTTATTTGTGGCATTATTTAAATAAGAAACGTATAACTAATAACTGTGTTATAACAAGTTATAGACAAAAATACGGCAATTGATAAGCTCAACGCGCGTGGAAAGGTTATATAAACATGCAAGTACGCTGCTGGCATCAGATGGTGAGACCTTGGTGAGAACATGTGCACATTCTTACAACTGAAGCTTTATAATATGCATGTGCAAATAAGTTTTGTTCGTATTGTTCTTGCAATATTAAACACTATTATTGTATATGAATGTATGTTAATAACTTTTTGTATGTTCTACTCAAATCTATGTACTTAACATAATCTGTAAAAAAACATGCTTGCATGTATGTATGTAATATCTAACGGAAAGAATAACTTAGTTTATGTACCCATCAAATATCTGTTCTTAAAATACTATGTTCATTATATGCTTGTATGTATGTCTGTAAATCTGTAATATCTTACGGCGAAAATACAATTTTACACACGAAAAAAAAAATGCATGTGTACTCACGAAAGGGGCTCTTATCGAATCGGGGATTTATGCCTCACACTGCAGGCAGTCTGACAGATGATGACGTTTTTAGTGGTTTGATACAACAAGACACTTCAGAAATAAAGAGAAAAAAACGTCTATTTCTTTTGAAGAAAAGTGAAGCATTATCTCCGGATATATCGTGAATGAGTGTTTCTAAAAATAAATATTTTCCGGACTTATTTGACATTATAGTAGATTTTAAGCGATGTACGATATTGCACGTGTGAATACATGGATGAACGCAGTGGGGCATACCAGACGCTGTGAATGTGGTCAAAAACAAGACAAATCGAAAGAAATATAATGGACTTATTCTGATGTTAGAATAGCCGTTAAACCGGGTTAACACCCCCCCCCCCCCCCCCCCCCCCCCCCCCCCCCCCCACCCCCCNTGTCTTATCCTGTATTGATTTTGTAAAGGTAATTTGTCACTTTCCTTAAATAACAGACTAGCATATTGAAAAAAAAGAATTTTTCTCCTGATCATCTATCTTTAAAGTGAGACTGTACGATTTTGTCAAATATTTATGAATTGTTTAAAATGTGTACAAAACTTATTATACATTTATTTCAATATAAATTAAATAAAAAGTTAAGGAGAACATGTGTCGAAAAGTGCGGAATAATTCTGAAATCGAAAAAGGCTTCCAGCCGAATTCGCCAGCATTGTATATCATGCATGTACAATGTGAATCTAAACTTTGTTTTAGTGCAGATTCGTTCATACGACACAAAGACAGAATTTTGTTTCCTAGCAAAAACGAGTAAAAGTGTCGGCATCGGCTTTAACCAGCGCTAACTTGTCTTTGCTGCATTTTATGAAATTCGTTTTCAATGTATCATTTTTCTTGCCTATTTTGTGTTATTGTAACATATTTTTATCTATATATTACAATTTAACACATATGAAAATCGTACAGTCTCCCTTTTAGCATCGCTCTTTGAAAAAAGGGGGCTTATTGCATGTCCGCATTCAAGGACGACACTTTCTGCTTTTATGATTTTTTTGTTTTATTGAAGTCTTCTTAGCAAAAATCCAGTTTATGCGGAAAGAGTCGTCCCTGATTAGCCTGTTCGGACTGCAAATCGCACAGGCTTATCTGGGACGACACTTTACGCACATGCATGAAACCCCCTTTTCACAGAGCGAGGCTCATTTATTCCTTTCCAAAGTCATGAGACGTTATATTTTGCTCGGAAGCAACAGAAACATTCTTGCCATATGTCACCTCGCCTCTTTGCATTGGGTAACAAAGGAAGCTTGTCATAATATCAGATGGTTCCCGGACTCCGCGCGCTGCATGATTGACGCCTTTTACGCCGCTCTCCCTCCGATGCCAGCATCACCAGTATTGCACGCCAGNTATATGCTTGTATGTATGTCTGTAAATCTGTAATATCTTACGGAGAAAATAAAATTTTACACACGAAAAAAAAAAGGCATGTGTACTCACGAAAGTGGTTCTTATCGAATCGGGGATTTATGCCTCACACTGCAGGCAGTCTGACAGATGATGACGTTTTTAGTGGTTTGATACAACAAGACACTTCAGAAATAAAGAGAAAAAAAAACGTGTATTTCTTTTGATGAAAAAGTGAAGCATTATCTCCAGATATATCGTGAATGAGTGTTTCTAAAAATAAATATTTTCCGGACTTATTTGACATTATAGTAGATTTTACGCGATGTACGATATTGCACGTGTGATTACATTGATGAACGTAGTGGGGCATACCAGACGCTGTGAATGTGGTCAAAAACAAGACAAATCGAGAGAAATATAATGGACTTTTTCTGATGTTAGAATAGCCGTTAAACCGGGTTAACACCNCGTTGTCTTATCCTGTATTGATTTTGTAAAGGTAATTTGTCACTTTCCTTAAATAACAGACTAGCATATTGAAAAAATAATGAAAATCGTACAGTCTCCCTTTAAGTAAATACCAGATTCCCGTGAATGACTATGTCTCGGGTATAAATGACTTATTCGTGCATATAGATTACATTTATATTCCGAATAAAAAATATATTTTATGCAACTTATATTTTACTTTTTTCTTTTTTTTTTGTTGCAATACCTACATGCTTATGTTTACTACTGATCGTTAACACCCAAACGTCACAACGTTTTGATAAATTGACGAAGTCATAATTTACATAAGGTCATAATTCAAATAAGGTTATAATTGACGAAGTATCTGCAGAAAATAACATGTCAGTCGCTAGTGTTGTGATCCACAATGTCAAGAGTTATTGACCATTGACACAAATTCAATTACCAACATGCGTCATATAATTGTTTACTTAATAGTTCGCAATTGCAACGATCATAGGCTTGGGACTTTTTAAACATCTGCCTATTGCAATCGCAATTTTTAATCGCTTCAAATCAATTCTTATAAAGCCCGGGACCAAATTATTCGATATTTTTCGTTCAACAGACAGTATTTTTTGTGTATTTATCGTTTTCACTCTTTTAAACACAACTCGAAGATAGCGGATTGTTTTCATCGTTTCGTTGTGATTACAAATGTATCGATCGAACATAATTTGCGCGATACTTGTTTCCGGCTTCTTACTTCGTAATGGTAGATACTAATTAACAAAATGGTCATCGACAAGTGCATTTTTAACAATAATTCTTGCATTTATTTAATGATTAATCGATTGTGTGCAAACACACATTAAATGGAACATTCATACAATAGCATCTTGCAAATTGCAATGTTATTTGGAATACAGATGAACTATTTACACAAGAGTGAGTCATTTACATGACTCTAAAATTTAAAGAGAGACTGTACGATTTTGTCAAATATTTATGAATTTATATAAAATGTGTAAAAAACTTATAATACATATTTTTCAATATAAATTAAAATAAAAGTTAAGAAGAACATGTGTCGAAAAATGCGAAATAAGCCAGATATTTAATTCTGAAATCGAAAAAGGCTTCCAGCCGAATTCGCCAGCATATATATCATGCATGTACA
This sequence comes from Dreissena rostriformis, assembly GCA_007657795.1. Classification (NCBI taxonomy): domain Eukaryota; kingdom Metazoa; phylum Mollusca; class Bivalvia; order Myida; family Dreissenidae; genus Dreissena; species Dreissena rostriformis. The sequence continues at coordinate 60,209 of VMBQ01000195.1, forward strand.
ATGTGAATAATCTAAATTTAGTTTTAGTGCAGATTCGTTCATACGACACAAAGAAACAATTTTGTTTCCTAGCAAATACGAGTAAAAGTGTCGGCATCGGCTTTAACCAGCGCTAACTTGTCCTATCCTTATTTTATGAAATTCGTTTTCAATGTATAATTTTTCTTGCCTATTTTGTGTTGTTGTAACACATTTTTTTAAAAATATACTACAATTTAACACATATGAAAATCGTACAGTCTCCCTTTAAGCATCGCTCTTTGAAAAAAGGGGGCTTATTGCATGTGCGTTAAATGTCCGCATTCAAGGACGACACTTTCTGCTTTTATGATTTTTTTGTTTTATTGAAGTCTTCTTAGCAGAAATCCAGTGTATGCGGAAAGGGTCGTCCCTGATTAGCCTGTACGGACTGCAAATCGCACAGGCTTATCTGGGGCGACACTTTACGCACATGCATGAAACCCCCTTTTCACAGAGCGAGGCTCATTTATTCCTTTCCAAAGTCATGAGACGTTATATTTTGCTCGGAAGCAACAGAAACATTCTTGCCATATGTCACCTCGCCTCTTTGCATTGGGTAACAAAGGAAGCTTGTCATAATATCAGATGGTTCCCGGACTCCGCGCGCTGCATGATTGACGCCTTTTACGCCGCTCTCCCTCCGATGCCAGCATCACCAGTATTGCACGCCAGTGTTGCTGCGATAGCATCAGCGTTCCGAGATAGTTTCAATAATTGATTGACACCAGACACGCTCTATATATACAATTGTTGCCTGAAATCACCAGAAGATAATTTTAGATTTAAGATAGGTGTACGTTTCTGAAAACCGAAAACGGTATCCCAAAACACAATGACAGCATACGTTTCTGTGTGTGCTTGTCTATGAGTATTTGTGTGTGTGCGTGCATGCGTGCGTACGCGAGCGCATGTCTGCGAGCGCGCGCGTGTGTTAGTGAATTGGAGTATTAAGTATTCCGCCCTGAGTCTGCATTATGATAGGACACCAAACAGTGACTCATCAGGCGGCAAATTTAGGTGCCGAATTATAAAAGAGCCATAACATGTAACACCACAAATCAATCCCAAAGTTTTTTTATTTTGTTTCATTTTGTATAGCCAAAGATGTGAACATATATAACGTAATTATGTAATATGTGTGTTAGGAGGATTGCAGTGCATGTGTGTAGTGGCTATATAGCCCTTGTGGTTTGTAATGATTATACACTGGTTGTTTCAGTTTGGATGGTTTGGTAGCGAGGGTTAGTTTAAACCTATTTATTTCAGCTCGATTGCATCGCAAGCCTATAGCTTATTTGATACGCTCTCGAGTCCGTTTCCTGGGACTAGAAACTAGTACTGGGTGTCTATGGGGGAGATCTAAAGAACGTTCCCACAGTGGGGATCGAACCAGTGACCTCCCGGTCGCTAGGCGGACACCGTATCCACTACGCCACGGCGACCTTTTCAGCGAGGGTTCGAGCAAGATATAGGGGACGCCCCCATTCCATAGGCGACCCTGAGTCTTTTCAATTGACAGTTGCTGCAACACGATACACTGCGTCTCGCCTTTATGTCTCATGCGAAGGCCATAACTACAACATTATGTTTTATTACTCTACTTTTTACTATGATTTGCATATGCAATACATTCACGGGATTGATTTGCATTCATTTACGAGGTGTACGCAAATCCATCGCGGAAAACTATTATTTATATGATGGAAATAAACTGAATTATAATGATAAAACAATTCGTCTTATGATCTCACCTGATTTAATATACAGGTCACAACATACGTATTCCACTGAATGTGCATTTTAATGTATAACCTTCAACTTAAGCAAATATGATATCAAACTTATGCACTTAGGCCAAATAAAAAAATAGGTCCGTTTCCGGTCGCCCGACCGTGTCTCCAGAATCGGCGCCGACCCTCAACTTTTTATTGGGGTCGCCAAAAAAAATGTGTTCATTTTCGTTTATTTCAGTTCATTTCTTCATTCTAGTACCCGAAAGACAAAAAAAAAATCCCTACCTACCGACCCTGTTTTTTTCCCCAAGGAGACCGGAAACCGAACTATTTTTTTTTTGGCCTTACGGACCAACATTACCACACCTTTCTTAAACAGCAAATTTAGCTGAGTGCATTTGAGCAGATGAAAATGAATGTCATATGATATGTAAGAAAGAACTCAATTTTCAAGCCCCATTACTACACAAAATCAACGAAAATTTCTTGGAATGAATTATGCCACAAAAAAAAATAAAAACGAGCATTTTGTATCTACAAACATCTATGTTACCAGACCTCATCTGTATTTGAGAATTTGTCAATTGCTATACGGAACACTGATTTTTAACTGTTTAACTTTATTTTGCGAAATATTGTACGAAATTTTCGTAGATTTTGAGAAGTAATGGGGCTTTAATTTTTTTTTTTTTTTTTTTTTTTTGCTTTGGTG
>VMBQ01000195.1:75554-167856 GCA_007657795.1 Dreissena rostriformis
AACCCTTTGAGCGCTGGAACCGGATTTTGAAGGCCTTTGCAAACAGTTTGGATCCAGATGAGACGCCACAGAACGTGGCGTCTCATCAGGATCCAAACTGTTTGCTATTCCGATAGTATTCTTTGAAAAAAATCAAAGAAAATGCTAATTTTCAAAATTCAGCAGACGACATTTTAGCAGACGACAAATTTCCCAGCATGCAAAGGGTTAAGAATCCAGTCCTGATAACTTGGGAGGGAAGCTCGTATATCTTTATTGTAATGACACATCTTAAACTTAGCCATTCTTTGAGGTTTCGATAGGGGACCATGTGTTTCATATCGTTCTATGGTGTACAAGCAGTCTCCGAATATGGTGATGGCGTTTTCGGAAGTCTCCAAATTAGGTAAAAGGGTATATTTAGAACTTGATGCTGGGGCTTATACCAGAATTCGATTGGTAAAAAAATATGTCATGTTCATTGTTTCATGTAGACTAATTTTACTTCTCACTGAAACGACGCATAAAGCCCTCAGGACACATTAAGACTCTGAAACAAGTGGGTCTTGGTCTCATATTATCGAAATATAAGCTTTTGAGGATGTTTAGAAGGCATTGTATATTAAGTTGATATTGTTATTCGATAGTTATTTGTGTATGACTAGTTTTGCATCTTTTCTAAAAAGTGCTTCTTGGGTAAATTCATTGATACATTTTTTCGACGTCATTGTCGACGTAGTGTTTATTCATGTAGGCGGCATTGTTTATGTAGATGAAATAAAAGTTGAAACGTGACGTGAGAATTGCAATGTTTTCCCCAAAGGGTTTACATGTATATTGTCGGACCTAGACCGCCGTCATTGCCGCCCCATCGCTTACGTCAGTGAGAAGGTCCCTTTGCTTTTGAAACAATTTTATCAGATCATATTTATGTATGAACCAGAATTGTCTCTATATGAATACATGTATTAATTCACTGAGCAATTATGCGAGTAGTGAAACCTATTAAAACGCACACAAAAACAGCATTTATATGTGTACAGATTAAAACACCAACATGACGTCAAAACAAGCATATTCAAACTTAGAGTTAGGGTTACGGTTAGAGTGACGGGAAACAGGAATGTAAGCTGCGACAGCATGTATGTAAATTGGTACCAAACAACACAACATAGTTCAAACGTGTGTGTATGTGTTTTATATACATGTATCTTTTTCTGTTGTTTTGATGTAATATTTTTTCTCTTTTTTTTCTTTTTTAAATATAGTTTATCTTGACAATTCTATAAAATACTTTTAATGTGAGCTCGTATAAAGATACACATGTACATCCCTCATATTTTTACATATGCTTAAATGTCTACCTTTTGAGTGTTCGGTTCACGACTCAACCATTTGTAAAAACACAACCGAATGAAGGAAAGTCGTCAATTTAAAGGGACTTGTTCACGTTTTGTTAAATTGACAAAATTGAGAAAACAATTGTTGCAAATTTTCGTTGTAGTTATGATATTTGCGAGGACACTGTAATACTGAACATTTACCATGCTCACAAATACCCATTGTATGCATCTTTTGACGATTTAAAAACCCGAAAATTATAAAGCGCTACAAACGCGAAACGATTGAATAATTTGGAGAGTTCTGTTGTTATCGTTATATTTTTGCGACATTACGACTTTTACTCCAAGGCTCAGTGGTTCGAGCCCGGCGTGGATTACTTTTTCTGTCTTTCTTTAATTGTATTTTTTGTAGTATATTGTAGCTATTTAGTTCAGATGTTTACAGTTATCAATTTAAAGAATTTTATGACAATCTTCAACTCATGCAAAAATATGTGAACAAGTCACTTTTAATCAAAGTAAAAAGATTAACATATAATTTCATCGAAATGATTCAATGCATGATAATTATAATACAAACATTCCCTTTTTATCTTTCTGTCGTAATTAAATTACAGATGCGAATACATTTAACGAAATGACTCAATCATTTGTTAATTGCTGTCACAGTTTCAACAAATCACATTTAAGGTTATGTTAATGTTTGACTCATATAATATTTCCTATTGAATTTGATGTGGTGTTGTGCTACAAAAACGGATTTCAAAAATATATATGTTCGTAAATGTAAATAATTTCGTATACATGTCGAAAATGTGTGTTTGGTTAAAAGAGAATATCATTTTAATTAAAAAGCTGATAAAAATTGAGTGAACATATTTCAATTCAAGACAATATAATGTTGACCAATATACCTCTTTGAACGTTTGGCAGTTTAAGTTGCATTTAACCGTATTTAGCATTCTTATTATTTCAAGAAAGTGTAGATTCTTGAACGAAAAATGTCTTTAAAAACATAATATAATAACAAAATTCATACATAAAACATGATATTATCTTGATAAGTTTTAATATACAGTTAACCAACATATTGACCAACTTGCATTCAGATAATACAACGCGATTAGTTTAAACAATGTATTAATATAATTAACAACTATAAAATGTTTTTAAATTTTACAAATAACTTTTTGGAAATGGTTATTTTTCCAAATAACAGTAATATATAATATATTTGTTTATTGGTCAGTTTATAAATAAAATAATTTTGTTTATTATTAATACATATTTACAAATTATAATTTTTGTAAAAATAAATAAAAATAAAGATAATAATAGATAAATAAATATTGATAATAATAATAATATTATTATAATCATTTTTGTTCTTATATTTATCATTATTTTTACTATTATTATACTTATTTTATTATTATTATTATTATTATTCCTTTTGCTGTCATATTTAACTAACTCAATTTAATGTTAAGAAAAAATAAATGAATTTTACAACAACCAAAACTTGACATTTACTAATTTTACTTCTTATCTTAAATCAATATTTTATTTACTATATGTGTTTAGAGTACTATAGAATGTTTAAGACTGAATTCGCATATGAATAATATTGAACCTGCATTAATAGTAAAAAGCATAAACAACAGTTATCAAGATTTGGACTTAGCTGCCATTAATTAGAAATAGAGACTGGTAGATATATAATAACATACCCAGAGATGAACGCACATGTATACTTTGTTATGCAAACACTGTTAAGTCCGAATAACACTTATTTCTAACTTGCCCAATCTATAAAGATCTACGAATAAAATATTGTATTCTTGTCAAAATACTCAAGTCATTAACAATACTGCCAGATTCCTTATTGATGCCATGAAACTCCGTGAGGAAAAATTACAAGTATTTGCTGCTTCTTAAACAAATATTTATGAAATCTAAAACTATTGTTTATCAACTATTTGTTTACTATTGGTTGTTTGAATACATGCACGTTTGTACATGATGTTTAAACATTTTCATTGTAGTTTGTGTTTATTAACTTGATTATATTTATATTGTACTGATGCACTTTGACTATATTTTGTTAACTTGTTTGTAAATGGTCAAAGGCATTTTATCAGTGTTCCAATACAAATTTTAAACTTGTATATTACCAGTAAGTTGTGAACGATGATTAAACATGGCAATTATCATATGGATTTAAATATCCCACATGACAACATAGCGAGTAAAGTGAAACCTACATACATAAAAGCTATGCACGTTGTTTTTTTAAACAGACACGTGAACAAAACATATCAAGTATTTGTAGTTGTAAGATAGTTAATACATATGTTTATATATGTGTGGTATGAGAAATTACGTCATCGCGATCATTCCTCAATATCAAGCGAAATTTATAATTAAACACGATCTTAAATAAATTAAATCGTCTTTCTCTGATGCTTTGTTTCTCGTTGACATCTATATATCATAGCTAATAAAGACATAATTTTATAGGTTTTGTAAGATTAATCATAATACAGATACCGAGAGGTCTACAATGGTAATTAAAGTTAAATTAATACACTAAAATTTAACACCGAAATCTCTAATATGATAATTAGGACTTAAATTAATACAGTAAAACAAATAATATAACAATCAAAAGAGTTGTCTAACCTGGAACCATATTTTGATCTGTCTCTCTGTTAGATTGAGCAATGCCGCCATCTCGATACGTCGGGGTCGGCATAGGTAGCGGTTAAAATGGAACTCCTTTTCAAGCTCCACCAGTTGCGCGCTCGTGTAGGCCGTCCGTGCGCGCTTCGTCGGCTCTGAAAATAGAAACGCCGACGGCATTTAGTCGATTGTTTAAAACAAGTGCACATAATAATACTGTTAGTTACCTACCCGTACTATAAATATAACTTACGTTCATATACGTTGCGCGCGCGTTTCGTCGGATGTGAACAAAGAAACGCTAACAGCAAAATGCTGCATTGCGTCAAGCTCGATAGGTCATTGTCGGCTCAGGTCGGAAAAAATACTAAAAAGTACCCCTGAGTATGGCCGGGTGGCTTTCAGTGTATTTTCCGTACCCGGGGTACATTTTAGTATACTTAAGAGTACCCGGGGTACGTTTAAGTATAACCTGAGCCGACAACGACCAATTGAGCTAAGTGAACGGATCCATACAATTCATTTTAAATATACCAATGACCTTTTGTTCGTACTTGATATGTTACAAAGGTCGGTAAGCTACTTCTACTCTGTACATAGAAACGGCAAAGTTATTCTGAGATAACCGCTTCCAATTATTAGAGTAAATATGCCCTGATTGCTAAATTAAATCATGTAATTCTATATTTATTAATGAGAAATAAATTTCCACAAAAAAATATTTTATGTAGTAAATATAAATTGTTCAACGGTTATGTGTTACTAAAACATTCAATTTCCCGCTATTTACAGAACAGCTAATGTTCAATGTGGAAATGTATGGGACACCTGTGGTTTGATGTTCGTAAATGAGTTGTTGTTTTTTATGTTTGTAAATATGTGCACATGTTAGCTGTATTTCGCTATCAATGTTCCACAAATCATCAGTTATATTTCAATTATGCGAGTTTTCCAATTTTGTTTTAATTTCAAACAATTTCAGCGATTTTTTTACACTGTTTACTTTAGGTTTCCAACAAAGTGCACGTTGCTTTTGCTTTAGCTCTAAGGACTAAAGGTGAAGCGAAGTTACTCACTTTTATTTTGAAACATGTATTTATTTAGTCTTTTTTGAAATTATATATAGCAAAATTGATGATGTACTGATATTTGTTATGAAGTTAATATTATTTTTTATTTATTGCAATAACAATGTTCACATGCATCTTCCTTATGTTTTTCTACTTTTTACCATTACGTATGTGAGTTTGCAAAATAAAATAGCTATATCTGCGTGTTTTGCTCTTTGTTAAGCAATACATACCAATATTATTTTGCTTTAATTCATTCAGCTATCCAGAAAAGAATAATGACAGGAATCTTTTGTTATTTTGTATTTCTTCAAATGATCAGAACAGAACAAAAAACAGAACAAGAATAGAACAACAACAGAAAAGAAAATAAAGTGTATTAGGACTTGCACATACACGCGCACGTCGCCTTTGTTATGAAACACATAGAATACAATACAGAACATGCAATAACGGAGCCCGTATTTATCAACCCATTCTTAGAATTAAGAATAAAGAACAGGCTTAGACTAGACTTTGGCTAAAAATGGTGCTTATATTATTAACATATTGATCATGACGAAGAATAATATAATTATTGGTGTTAACTGTCATACTAGACTTGACTTTCAAGTAGTTTTGATTAATAAGTTTTTAGAATTTTGCTATTTTTAGATTTAAGTCTAAGAATCGGTTGGTGAATACGGGCCAAGGTTACTCCATGGTAAATTATCATTCTAAAGAAAACATTTATAGCATGTCAGCTTTTCAGTAGCATCAATAAATGTGACGTCATTTAGTTTCTACGATTTTTGTTCTCAATGAACGTGACGTCATTTGCAAAATATTTTTGAATGGAAACGACGTCATATGTTTGTACGATTCAATGACGTCACTAAATAGTAAACTTTGTACTAAGAAGGGCGGAGTATTGAAAAATATTGTTTACGTCCAAAACCTTGAACCAAATCAATCAGAATCGTGTTATAATCGAAATTATAATTTTCTATGATGGTTTGTTGTCGAATAACCCACAGTAAGGAGTATAGATGCGTGTTATCAAATCACTCGTGCTTCGCACTCGTGATTTAATTCCTACGCATCTCTACTCCTTACTGTGGGTTATTCGACAACAAACCATGATAGAAAAATATTATTTCTTAATTAAAATCATATATGTGCAAAGATTGATAGTTTATATGACTAGACATAGAAAAACAAATAGTGAGGATGAACAGAATACCTTAATATGATCCCTCAACACCGTTCACTATTATTGTCTGACACAAAGATTTTTGTCAATACATAATGCTAGCTTGATAAAAAAAATCCCTTTAACAGGATTTCATACAAATCATCTGAAAATTGAACTACCGTTCGTCATCACCACTACAAATCATCATTACCTTTTAGAGATTTATGTACCTCATCAACTATATAGATTTTTGTTTAGATCTTTGACGTCTATCAATATTATTGTGTGTATAACAAATTACTATGTGATTTTGTCTTGCAAAATCTTGTTCTGTTTGTTTTTTTAAATATTATTATTGCAAAATAATGATGCATCATTTCGATATATATAATAGCATGCCGTATGTACCATGGGATTTTTATTTCAAGAAAATCTGCTTCTGATAATATACATATTGTGCATGCACATGCATGTTATAAGAACACTGTTCTACATAAGTAAGTGAACAAGACAGACAGACAGACAGACGGACGGACTGATGGATGGACGGACGGACGGACGGACGGACGGACAGACAGTCCGACGGACGGACGGACGGACGGACGGACGGACAGACAGACAGACAGACAGACAGACAGACAGACAGACTGACAGACAGACAGACAGACAGACAGACAGACAGACAGACAGACGGATGGACAGACACACAGACAGCCACACAGACCACAGACAGACACACAGACACACGGACAGACAGAGAATGATCAGCGTTCTTGAAAATTGGAATGAAGTTACAGCGCAGCAAAGGCGCCAAATCACCATGACAATGCGCCAATAAGTGGCAATTAATCAAAAATTACATTTCGCAATGACGTACCATCTGGGGATTCAAAACCCTTCACAAGCTGTCATTGGTGAATATATATATAGCAACATGTATAATGAGTTGATATAGGTAAGGAGGTAAATAGTCGTTTACATTTTATTGTAGTAACCATTTTCACATGTATCTTCAGGATTTATTTCAACTTTAAAAAAAGTACGTATTTGATTTTGCTTTATAAAATAGCTATATGTGCGTGTTTTGCTATTTTTAAAGCAACATCCTCCAATATTATATTTTGCTTTAAATAACTCAGCTAACAAGAAAAGAATAATGCCACGTGTTGTTATTTTTTAAATTACCAGTACAGAACAAGACCAGAACAAGAACGAAACATAAAAGACCATTAAGTTTATTCGGACCTTCATATAGTAAATTTCCTTGGTTATGAAAAACATGAAATAAAGAACGTGCGATAACAGGGTCCGTATTCACAAACCCATTCGTAAGAATAAATAATAGAGTTGGACGCAATGCTCTTTTGGTAAGCGATGTTCCCCTTTTACAGGATTTCATTAATTTAAACTGTTTAAATATCGTTTATCTTCACCATTAATCATCATTACCGTTGTAATTTTTCTGTACAACATCAGTTTTATAGAAAACCACTAATGAGGTTTATCATTAATTTTTAATTATTTTAGGTAACCACGTGATTTTGAACTTCAATATCCAAATATGTAGCAAATAATAATGCATCGTTTCGATATATGTGGCGTGTTCTGAGAAAACTGGGCAAAAAGCATGTGCGTAAAGTGTCGTCCCCGATTAGCCTGTGCAGTCCGCACAGGCTAATCAGGGACGACACTTTCCGCCTAAACTGGATTTTCGCTAAGAAGAGACATTATTTAAACGAAAAAAATCCATAAAAGCGGAAATTGCCGTCCCTGATTAGCCTGTGCGGACTGCACATGCTTATCTGGGATGACAATTTACGCACAAGCAGTATGCCCAGTTTTCTCAGAACACGACAAATATATAATAGCAATCCGATGGTTCCATGAGATCGTTTTTCCAATGAACTCTACTATTGATAATATACTTATTGTTCGTGCACGTGCATTTTATAAGAATACTGTTCCGAATAATTAAGTATACAATTATATGTTTTTATGTTACGAGACCAATTCTAGCGTTGACATTTTTGCTATTGCTATAAGGATTACTGATTATTAACTTTATTTTACAAAATATTTTACGAAATATTCGTTGATTTTGAGCGCTATAGGGGCTTTACTGATCATCGGTCTTGAACATTGGAATAAAGTAACAGCGCAGCAAAGGCGCAAAATCACCGTGACAAGGCGCCAAATAGTGGCAATTAACCAGAAGTTACATTCCACCATTCCGTACCATATGTGGATGCAAAACCATTCACAAGCTGTCATTGGTGAAATTATATATAGAAAAATGTATGATGAGTTGATATAGGTTACGAGGAAAATAGGCTTTTACATTTTATTGTTATAACAATGTTCACATGTATCTTCATGATTTATTTCAACTTTTCTTAAATATAATGTATTTGAGTTTGCTATATAAAATAGTTTTATCTGCGTGTTTTGCTCTTTTTTAAGGAATACCGTTCACTATTATTTTGCTTTAAATCATTCAGATATCCAGAGAGAATAATAATGACACGTATCGTTATGTTGTATCACTTTAAGTATCAGAACAGAACAAAAAACTAGAACAGAACAAGAACAGACCAGAATAGAACAGAACGTTTATTAGGACCTTTACATAGTCGAAAAATCACCGTGACATTGTGCAAATTAGTGGCAATTAACCAAGAAGTAACATTCCACTATGACGTAACATCTGAATTCAAAACCCTTCACAAGCTGTCATCGATCAATCCCAGGAATCAATGGCGGCATATGATATTATGCAACAAATGCTTTCTGGAACCTATGCTACAGGTCGATGATATTGAACAACCCTATTTTAAGATTCGTATGCAGCTGGTATTTACACCTTGATTATAATTGAAGCGATGCAAAGATGCAAGTATGAATATGCCTTCAAAAGATGTTGGTTCAATGTGTATGGTTGTTCCGCGCACAAGTCTTCATTGTATGAAGACGTCCCTTCAAAGGATGTGAGAGCTTATACGAATAGAAGATATTAAATAAATCATATAAATGTATTTCATGTTTGGCGTTATTTATATTATGTTGTATGTAATATGCAATATGTATTTTGAAAGAATATGAGTGTAAAGGTTTTGTGTTTTCCCATCAACGTCTTACTGCGACTCTGATTCAATCATATAATAGTAATTAACATTTTAACAAAGGTTTATGATTTTGATATTTTTTTAAATATAATTTCCAAATAATCTTTAAATAATTTCAGTGTTTTTTTTCCCTGTTTAATAATGATCATGCTTAATGTGTGTTATCGTGTGTATAATGTGCGCAAATTTATTTAACCCTTTGCATGCTGGGAAATTTGTCGTCTGCTAAAATGTCGTCTGCTGAATTTCTAAAATTAGCATTTTTTTTTATTTTTTTTCAAATAATACTATCAGAATAGCAAACAGTTTGGATCCTGATGAGACGCCACGTTCTGTGGCGTCTCATCTGGATCCAAACTGTTTGCAAAGGCCTGCAAAATTCGGTTCCAGCGCTCAAAGGGTTAAACTATATATGGCGTCTTTCACAAAGTAATGTCTTTGAATTGTTATCATGCGTACTTAAATACACAGAAGCATTATTATACTACCTGTACATGTATAATCATGTGTTTATTTACATATAACTATCGGATAATTTATTATAACTGGGAATTGTTAAATCTATTTAAAACATAGTTTTTAAATGTATATTTATTAGTTCATAGTAATGTTCGATTAAATCATACCTCATATTTATGTTTAATACAAATAAAACAACAACGTAAATGCTGGGTAATATGTGTGCACATTTTAATGTAGTACACGTACGATGTTACTGTTGCATGTATAGATAAATTCTTCGATTTATTCCAAGTCTAAATACACAGAAATCAGGACAGGCGTGTGAACTAACATTTGAAAGCGCATCTGCATGGAACTCTGACAGACACACAATACTTAATTATTGATCTTGTTGAATGATACGCAGCTCAAGATATTAGACCAAATACACCTGTACTGAGACATAGTTAAGTAACTCTAATAAATTCCTCCAATTATTTGTTATGCAAATATTGTTAAAGCTCTCAAATGCCATTAATGGCCATAGTGTTCGTCTTATAATAAATATCGAGTAAATGTTACAAAATAAACCTATCAATGAATATTTTCAACCTTATCAACGCTAGATTGGTGTTGTATAACTATTAACGTGTATACACTATATCAGTGTTTTTCTCTTCCTAGAAGCTGTTGAATGTTTCCCGTACATTTGAAACTGGCGCTGACTGATGCTACACATGATACGGGTAATGGTTTAAACCACGGGAGCTCGGTACGTTCCAAGACGGGTTAGTTTGAACAAAGTATATTTTAGAAGTATTGCATCGAAATACTTGAGCGAGTTTGTTTCATGGGACGAAACAGTCCATGTTGTCTTTTTGAGAACCAGTACTTGGTGCCGTATTTGTGCTTTTATTTTGGTGTAATTTTGAAAACCGTATTACTTAAACATATTTAACGAACGATTACTCCGAGTGGATCGAACCCAGTACCTCCGAGTCGCAAGAAGGACCATTTCCACCTCATCATTGCGACCACGATTTAATGTTAATATGAATCTCTGAAGAAGCAATACATGATATTGGTAAATTGGGATACAATCTTGACCAAAACAATTTGAATTACCAAATACCATGTAAACATACAATCATAACCACATAAGACTAACAATCATAGCCACAAATACTGAAGTGTACAATCATGACAAAAGACATTGAATTGTACAATCGTGAGCACAGACATTGAATTATACAACCATGACCAGATACGTTTAGATACCAGACAAGTTGACACTAACATAAAGACCACATACATTGCGTCATGCACGACTGGCTTCACACAAATACTCGTTAAAATGACCACCTAAGTTAACTCGTACGCCGGTGGTTCACAAAGTGTTCTGTTAAGGACACGAGCAATTCTTAACACTTCTAAGAAATGTCTTTGTACATGGAAGATAGATTCGCGTATGTTTAATCTTTAAAGGTTACTCGCAATCTACTTTGTTTTTTAATCAATCTTAAGTCTAATCAATAACTGTTCATATGTTCTTAAAAGTGACTTTGTCATATATGACTTCACTGGTAATGCATTACGTGATCACCGTTCTTTGAACCTACCACAATATGTCACACGTCGATCTGAAGCTTTTAAATCATAATCTCGTCGAGATGGTTCAGTTCATCAATCCATTAAAATTCATTACTCGACCATAAATGTCACCGTTTTTGTTTTACGCCAATTCGTAATTATGCTAATTTATTATTCGTAGACTTCTGAGGTCGTAATTTGGACATCAAACGCATCCATCTTTTATATCACGGCACGACTCGACATCCGCGTTAGGTCACAAAATCTGGATCAAGCCTGAAGGGCATACGACTTATACTAGTAAAATAAATTAAATAAGTAATGCAAACATAAACAAGCAAATTCGTTGAATTGATATCCCCCGCCAATTTCAAAATTTTGTGAGAGACGGACGGACGGACGGAATGAAGGACGGACGGAATGACGGACGGACGGAATGACGGACGGACGGAATGACGGACGAAATGATGGACGGACAACGCCATGTTATATCCCTCGTCATTTTGCGGGGGATAATATCCTGTTCTAAGCTGAACAAAGTGATTATTTTATAATTGTGAACATTTGTCACCTGACACTGCTGGGTTCAATTTTATTCAATGGCATACAGACATATATTGTTCAAGTTTCTTTTTTTTTATTATAAAAACACGCACCAAGCCTTCTATCAGTATATGGTTTTCTATATATTTGTTAATCTTTCAAAAAAAACTCCTAAATGTGACTCAATTTTACGTTTCAAATATGCACTACTCTGGTCGTACCGTTTCCTTCGAGGGTTCGTACTCAGTTTAATAACATCGACAATCAAGTCACGGTTTACGGCTAGTAGTGGGACGAATCCCTGTGGAATTCCACTGTATAAAGCGCTCCGATGCTACAGTTGCATCTGGTATAACGTTCTTCTGGAAAAGATTTCATTTGATTGTTCTTGACAGGGAAAACAGATTTTAGAAAAACAACGACCCTTTCATCTGCCGCCGCACCGCGTTACGCCCCATAGATTTTGCGTTTAATAATATACGCAAAATGGAATACACACAATCGACGGGCTCCTTTAATTATTTTTTGGAAACTCTTGAATAATCAACTTAACGCTTGTGTTTATTTTAGCAACCAATGCAGTATTTTGAATGCGTTTTTGTCATCATTGTGCATTGAGCGTTAATGAAGTGCTTGCTTTAGCTGTCTCCTTAATTTCGCATAATGGACAGAGTCGTTAGCGTCCGGGAAAAAAAGAAGCAAATATATACATCGGAGGAAAACTGTTCTCCATAGATAATTTAACATTTGAGCCTCGTTCTGAGAAAACGGTGCTTAATTCATGTGCGTAAAGTGTCTTCCCAGATTACCTTGTGCAGTCCGCACATTTCTGGATTTCGCTAAGAAGAGACTTCCTTTAAACGAAAAATACCATTGAAGCGGAAAGTGTCGTCCCTGATTAGCTTGTGCAGTTCGCACAGGCTAAAATGGGACAATATTTTACGCACATGCATTAAACCCTGTTTTCGCAAAGCGAGGCTCATTCGGTAAATCGCGTGTCCGGTGTTAGCCCTTTAATGTAGCGGTATTATTAGGGGGATAATAACCAGTGTGTTGAATATCATTTACCTCATTATACTTCATAAATAATTTCTACCAGTTATGTATCCTTACTGTCTTGTCCAATTACGTCTCCGACAACACGCCATTGGCTACAATCCATTAACTTTTGAGTCGTTCGGTGTATCAATGGAGGCGGAGAGTGATTTTTTGTTTTTGTTTTATTTTAATGTGATTTAATAGTGTTGTTTTTTTTTAAATTTAACTTTTGATGAATGTGGCTGTTTGTTGTTTAGAAGGTTAAACAGGTGTTCAATTGCGCACATTTGTAAATTATTGTAATGCAGAAACACGAGCAAAAACTATATGTCTACAATTTAGTGCATTTATATTGAATTAATCGGGGTAGCTAAAATTAACATTTATTATAAAAAACTTTATTATGGACCCGTTTCTTATAATGTTTGTGAAAACCTTGCATTACGTTTGTTTTTTTTTTGTGAAAACGTCCACGGTGAATTTACATTTAAAAATTACTGAATCACTTATGAAGTTAGAAATCTGATTTAATATGCTTGCCTTTGGCTAGAAATGAAAATAGAATTTCATAACACGTATTTTAATTAACATTTAGTTGTCTGAAATAAAGGACATGTGAATGAAACATGTAAATAAGGTTTTTATTCCTGGTAACGAGACGTTATTTCGTTATTCTCATGTTACATAGTACACGCTCAAAACATACAATTTATATAAAATTCCTTCGTTAAGCACACAAGTCAAGGTGTAAAACAACATCCTCATATCGCCCCCTTCGATCACGTTTTTACAGCGTTTTTTTTTTCTCTATATGTTTTTTCTTCGTCCCTCTCTCGAAACCTCTTTGCTCATCAAAGTCGTTCGTCTTTTATGTATTTTTACTATGTTTTCAGATTTATAAAACCGTTTGATACGGAAAGGCAAACATGCGAGAGATATACGATTATAAATGATAATTTCTCTAAGAAACGCAGTGGGTAGACCCGATTTCAAAAGACTCAAAGAGGGTTCCGTTTTGTGCAGTTTAGTTCAAATGAAAACCTTATATTAAACAGTTTAACACGCGTTTTTGACTTCTGAGCGTAAATGAAACTATTCGTTGCACTTTAAAACATACGCAAAAAGCGTGTCGGATCGAACTGGTTCAGTAAAGAATAAAGACGATTCTTAAAAGAATAAACATGTTTTTAAATATATAAGTTTTTAAAATTTATATCGAAATAATTGTTATGAAATGTTTGATAAAATGTTCAAATATTCGAATTATGAATGAATGTTGTTATTGGAGCCAACATTAACTTATATATGGGTTATCAAAATGAACAACAACTATATGTGATATTCTGATCTACGTAGTGAATAAGTGTGAATTTAAATATATGTTTAATTACATTAATAAAACAATGCTTGTGCCATATGTTACTGTCTAAGATAGTGAAGAAATCAACATATATGAAAAGTATTCATAAGTTTGAAAATGGCTGAAAGGTATATAATTCAATTGGCATTTTAAGAACAATGTAGCAGGTGTAAATGCATTCAAGCGAAGCACACTAAACTGCGTATTTGATGTTCAATAAATGCTAACGCATGCTATTCTTTGCATTTGTTAAAATCATTAAACCGTTGAAGAAATACGACTTTTTAATAAACTCGTGAATTAAATAACAAATTCGTTTTAACTAGTAATCAAGGATAAAAATATTTAAAAATTAAAATGCACCTAAATAACATGCGCATTGTGTTTGCTGGCATATTTAATAACTTTGCACTGCTGAAATTCCAAACCATAACATTCAATACCATTGAAAACAAATGCTTTTACATGCGCGTATTAACCCTTTGAATGCTGGGAAATTTGTCGTCTACTAAAATGTCGTCTGCTGAATTTCTAAAATTAGCATTTTCTTTGATTATTTTTCTAAGACCACTATCTGAATAGCAAACAGTTTGGATCCTGATGAGACGCCACGTTCTGTGGCGTCTCATCTGGATCCAAACTGTTTGCAAAGGCCTTCAAAATCCGGTTCCAGCGCTCAAAGGGTTAATTCAAACAATATTTGCTTGAAGCTTTTAAAACATGAGCCTAGCTCTGTGAAAAGGGGGTTTTATGCATGTGCGTAAATTGCCGTCCAAGATTAGCCTATGCAGTCCGCACAGGCTAATCAGGGACAATTCTCTCCGCCAAAACTGAATTTTTGATAAGAAGAGACGTTCTTTAAACGAAAAATATAACAAGAGGGCCATCAGGCCCTAAGGCGCTCAACTGATAGCAAAAGGAACTAGACTATTCTGAAAAAATGCAAGTTGATTCATGAAGATTGGACCAAAAAAGTGACTTTGAACAAGTTTTTTTATATTTGACCTAGTGACATAGTTTTTGAGCTCATATGACCCAGTTTCAATCTCTGCCAAGATGTCATTGGGACAAATGTTGTGACCAAGTTTCATGAAGATTGGCAAATAAATGTGGCTAANCATAAAAGCGGAACGTGTCGTCCCTGATAAGCCTGTGCGGACTGCACATGTTTACTGGGCGACACTTTACGCACATGCATTAAACCCCATTGTCACAGAGCGAGGCTACAAAAGCGTTTGACAATGTGACAGATCCTAAAACGGATTCCCACTCGCAACCCGTCGCTACATATAAATCTTAAATTATCGTTGTATATTTTATCTGACTTTTATTGTCGGCTGCCGTGTGAAGGTGATTTATAACGTTGACTCGAATTACTCTTGAATTGATAGATCAATTTACGAGAGGACCGTAGATTCCTGTCGCCAACGAGGTATACATCTTTCGTAGCTATTTTTCTGATAACTGAATATCTTTTTTATCTTCAGTGAGACAGTTTTGACAGACGTCAGAATCGGTTTCAACGTGTCACCCCTGCATCAGTTTGATACCTTTTATTAAACTGTCTTGTGGGTACATTACACTGACTTTTGGTCCCATTTAACTCTTTAACATCTTTACGCACAGTGATCTTGCGAAATCCTGTTATATATTTCAATCATTTAACAAAACATTTGCGTAATTCAATTCAAGCCTTTGTTGATTCACCTCTAAAATATTTTAGATTTCGGAAGTAACGCCTTGCGTCCGTTTAAATGAATATCGTCTGTATACACGTTATGAAACTGAATATGCGGTTAACATCTGAAATATTTTCCCATTTATTGAGTGAAATCATTTTCGCCGTTTGCTGTCGAGAAGGAGATATCTGAATAATTTTCACATAAATTGTCTCGCCTGGGTTCGATATTTGTTAGAAGGGACGAAAGATTTATACATACTTTGTTAGATGCCAGACACTGATTCTAATAAGCGTTTTAGCGATCGCGTCATGGTTGAAAAGGCGCTTTATTCAATCGGAGCCAGTCGAAATATTCGAATGTAGAAAATATCAAATTGACAAGCTGAAATTTACGATCTGCAACCTGAATCAGATCGCCCTTTTATGTGTTTGAGTCGCGTATTTTTGCGAACAAAGGTGTATTGATAAATCCGAATTCATTATCAAACAAGTCCAGGGGTGCATTAGGTGCATGAAATATCCCTTATAAACAAAAAGCAATGTTTAAATTCCATTCATTAACTATATTACATACTTATCACAACGCTTAACTTATAAACAAAGAAAGAACTATCATCAGATAATAAATATACACACCATCAATTAATTGAACGTTTTACTGTTAAAAGTTATACATATAGTAAAAATACGAACCGGGTACATGCATATTACAAATAAAAGTAATTGTGAATCGCTGACAAAATCATTGTAAAAACTTGCAAATCATAGAGAGTGTTTCAACAAATCTAAGGCTTTCGATGCGATTAAGCTAAACGCTATATGATTCTTCCTCGAAGAATGACATTCTAAGGATACGCAATTACCAAAGCACTACACTTTTTCACATTATGGCAAATCAACAAAACATCTGAACTACTTACAGACAACGATATCTCGAGGCTTAGTGAGGTTTTGACGAAGTATATGATTATCACGCTCTGTCCTGAATAATTAACGGAGTATGGCCATAAACAGAAAGAAGACAGACACAGGTCAAATCATCGTGATTTAAAGATCAAATTTAGCTTTAATCAAGCAACATTCAATGCGCCTTTAGACACCACAAGACACTGGTCGTGTCAACAAGTCAAACGTCGGTGACATACTTGATAAAATATCAGACACTGCATTGTGTTACATGCGATTTAATTGCAAATTATTTGCGATTTCGTAGTACATGTCTATATAATAGTTTCTCCCCATGTATTTTCATTTATATAAAAATATATAATACGATAAAGTGTATACAAATTTGTTGTATTAATATTATGATATAGGTTTTGTTAAACATTCTGTACGTCATTGACCATCTGTGAAAATATTGTGCTGTGATATGTGTGTACTCATAGGCTTAAAGCCTAATGTATGTTGACATAAACTATGAAACTATAATCACAATGAATTAAACTATCAAAATTATTATTTTCCGGAGTCTGACAGTTTCCGACTCAAACTTTTTTCACATCAGTAACTTACTTTTTATATGTTTTGTGCTCATATATAATTTTCATAAAGGTAAAGTGACACTAATTGTAATCAATTTTAAGTTTAGTGGTGTGTTTTATTGACTTTCCGGTATTGTTTAGGCAAGTGGTCGCTTGCCTAAAATTAAAGACTAACGAGTTATTCCTGATCGTGCTTCTAGAGTTTCATTATTCCTATATTGTATGTGTAATGTCTGTGTGATGTATTGTGCTGTATTTCGCAACGGATCTCTTGCAATAAGTAAGGGACCTTTTCTTTCTCTTCACCACGAAGCTGTGTTTCTCTTCGTTATGATCCGTATGAACTTCATTTTCTTTGATGTCCCAAAAATGTATTTATTTTTGACATTCAAACCAGAAGTGCGCTTGTCCGATCGCGCTTTTCGAACGTTGTTTGATGTGTTGTTGTTTTATACGTTGTTTTGCGTTTTCAAGGTGTTTCATAAAATTTAAACTAAATTTACATTAATATTTAATTAAAGAACGAAGTTAACAAAGAGATTGCATAAAAAATTATACAATATTTAAACGGTTGCACTTTGTGAATTTCCGTATTTCAAAATAACGTCTTGTCATAAATCTTAAATAAAATATTAAAATGTCAGTTGCTCGTGTAGGTAAGTGTGCTTAATATGCAGACGTAATTGTGCCCGTCAATTTAACATCGTTATAAGCGATATTTTATGGGACAAAACACGTTTTGCGCACATGAAGGGATTTTGTTTAAAGTGTTGTATCGTTGAACAATTTATGATTATTTTTTTTATGTTTTTGTAACTCTATAACAATAGTTCAACAACGTAACAGATTAAAACACTCTTATAACATAATTCTTATTTATGAGAAATCATATTTATGGTCCAAATGTTAACATACTCATAACAAAAATTTCATGGCAAATCCCATATGTAAAAAGAGATTTATATTTGCTTATATTTATATTATAGTTAAAACGATCTTTATTTCATCTGATGATGTTCCGAAAACACTGGGCATAAATATTAACTCTTTCGGTGCTGGAACCGAATTTGGAAGGCCTTTGCAAACAGTTTGGATCAAGATGAGACGCCACAGAACGTGGCGTCTCATCAGGATCCAAACTGTTTGCTATTCTGATAGTATTGTTTGAAAAAAAATCGAAACAAATGCTAATTTTAGAAATTCAGCAGACGACATTTTAGCAGACAACACATTTCCCAGCATGCAAAGGGTTAAAAGCTACTTGGGATCAAAATCCACCTTTTTATTTTGTGAACACCGTGGTAACAACAAATAGCTCATGGCAATACGTTTTTGAATGCGCGGAGTTTATTGTAACTATTTTAACCTATTTATGCCTAGCGTCTAGAAAAAAGGCTTTGGCAAACAGTGTAGACCCAGATGAGACGCCGCATTATGCGGCGTCGCATCTGGGTCTACGCTGTTTGCTTAAAGGAATTTCTGTAAAAAATTTATAAATATAGAAATAAATATACTAGACATCTCTAATTTTGAAAATTAATTGATCCCTTTTAGAAGGATGGGAGAGTCCACTAGGCATAAATGGGCAGATGACTTTCTTATTCATTGCAAAAATATGTTTTATATTTTTTTTTATATATAATTAAAGAGTTTTTTAAAATATGTTTTAAAGCGTGCGACTAATAGCTTAGTAAATACACATTCAAGGTCTGGATTTTATGCAGCCAGTTTGAAATGAAATATAAATTTACTATTGTTGAAAAAAATGTCAAGATATTGTGAAGAAAGGTAATGATAACACTTTTAACGTTTTAAAATAGAAAAATGCAATCATAGGGACGTTTATAAAATTGCAGAAATGGAGGCAATTGACATACACAAACGCAACATCATGATGTAAAAAAATAAAAACGATGTTTGTATTTATGTAGCAGATCTATACTCGAAACGTTTCCATTGTATTTAGAAGACTGTGATATGTCTCCACGTCTAGTGAAACTTTTTAACCTAATTGCTCAATTTTGAATTTATTTTGTTTCTAAATAATTATATGCATACACTTTGATATTTCTAAAATTGTTGATTGTTTTAAAATATTTGATTAAAGAAATACAATTCATAATAATACTGTTTAATATACTTCAGTACCGCCTTGAAAGAACCTACGTATTCTTACCATCGATACTATTTATTTGTATTTGTATTCTTAAATGAGTATTATTTGTTATTTAATGGTATGTTGTTATGTCTAGTTACATGAACAATGTGTGTATTAAAGTATGAAGACGATGTACATTTGTATAAGTCTGAATAAACTATATGTCTGTCCTAAACTGCATTTCCATGGTGTTGTTCAAATAGAACCTTAGTGATTCACTGTTTGTGTATGGCACGATACAATTTACGAAGATGCATTGCGACTCTGTGACTCAGTTCGAGCCGTTAACTCTATTTATTTATTTTTAGAAATACTACTCACGCTGGAGTATAGTCTACGAGTAAATAGAAATTAGAACAACTTAGCTTCTTACATACAATGTAATGGTATGGACTGATATTTTTTTATTCACTTTAGAATGGAAAGTATTGGTTTGTTTACATTGCGATAATTAAACAAAGCATACCGTACATATTTATCTTAAAGAAATAACCTTATGGCATTGTAATTTTCTTTTATGGAAATATAGCTTAAAGTTTTTGTATTGCTTAGTAAAAAAATAACCGTTAATTTAATAAATCAATTGTCCTTTTTTTGGTTTAGATGTGTGTATACATATATATGAATAAAGAACATGTTTCACTTACGGTACTTTTGAACTAAGCGACGAACCGAAAATCACCGCTGTTTGTTTACAGAAAAAAACAAAGCTAAAGAGAGTGTTTTATCCATGCCGACATAAACTAACTACATGAACTATAAATTATGCAAAGTTCTATTAAGAACTGTAGATAACCGCTTTGGGATAACATGTTCGCGTTATTAATTGATGAATAATTGATGAACTTATTTTATTAATTTTATTGATTTCCATAAATAATCTCTATCCAAAGTTTTATACTTGTAGTACTTTTTCATACGCAGTATGTAAATTGGCCATTTTTTACAACTACATGTAGCCAGTAACTCTGCAATCCAAAAGTAATAAAATTCAAAATATTTATAGAAATAGCCCTACTTCAATTCCAATAGAAGAAAACCAAATGTTTATAACATTGAACGACCTGCAAAATATTGGGACATTAAACAAACAAAAAAAAACACATAAAACAGTCTTCTGATATGTGACAAATAAGGAATCATTTTTTCGAAATTTAAAACGACCCGCATGTATTGTCTACACGCGTGATTTATGCTTGTATGTTACTGCCTACATCGGATGCAAGCTATTTTATTTAAGTTAATTTGAGAGTTTTACTAAACATAGTGTTGATCGGCTTTAATTTATGAGCAAATGTATACGCTTCATAAAAAATATATTACAGCGTGGAAATAAAAAGATATAAAATAAGTGTACCGTATTACAAAAAAATGTTTGTACCTAACAATTTAAGTTGATTTTGTTAAGGGTAATAAAACCTGACTGAAGCGATGCATAAAAATGTATATCTTTTTTGATAGCATACTTTGTAAATGGCGACACTTATCTCATAAAATAACAGTGTATAAGTAAACCATGTTTAACAAATTTCAATCAAATTGATTATTTAATTTTGGAGAGAAAAAATAAGAGGATAATTTCTATTTGAAATAAACAGTTAAAATAAACACTGCTCGATTTCTCCAAAATTAAGAAAAAAAATGATAATAATAATAATAATAATAATAATAATAATAATAATAATAATTATAATTATAATAATAATAATAATAATAATAATAGATCTAATAATAATAATAATAATAATAATAGTAATAATAATAATAATAATAATAATAATATATTGATGAATTATTGAATTATTTTTATGATTATTATTAAAATTGATATCAAATTTTTTATTTATTTATTTGCAAAAAATAATGTAACATCTGTTTAATAAATACATTCATCAACAGGAGCGTATTTATAAATATTTGTACATGGAAATGCTTGCCGTTAATAATAACTATTAAGTTCGGAAATTTGTATCAATGAAAGTACAACAATTCCATAAAGTTCGAATTAAGCAACACGATCCGAGCCCATTCTTGACAAGTACAGTAACAATATTGCTGTAAATTTTATTTACTCAATTATGGTATCAATGTTACACAGTATCAAATATCGCGTACCATTTGAAACCGACACTGTTTTGAAGCGCATACAAATAATCGCTCCGAGTGAAAATCGCGTCTAAAACCAAAACACCAAAAAGTGACTTTAAACCATAAATTTTCCG
Source organism: Dreissena rostriformis (assembly GCA_007657795.1). Lineage (NCBI taxonomy): Eukaryota > Metazoa > Mollusca > Bivalvia > Myida > Dreissenidae > Dreissena > Dreissena rostriformis. The sequence continues at coordinate 97,442 of VMBQ01000195.1, forward strand.
CATGCGCCTCGACTGACAGTAATGGCCGTAAAGCCGCGTAAAAAGGTGATATATCTATGTTGGTAATAAAGCCACCAGCGAGACTTCAAGACGACGATTTATAGCCAAAACAATACGAATTACGAAATTTGATACATACCGCCAAGATTCTGAGTTGCGCTCGATGGTTGACTTGATAATGCTGAAGACACCTGTTGTTGTTGCTGTTGTTGCTGCTGTTGTTGAGAGTTCGTTTGATTTGGAGGCGGTGGTTGCTGCTGTTGCTGTTGTTGTTGCTGCTGAGAATTCTGACGCTTGTTGTTCTGTCTCGTTTCTTTCATCCACGGGTATATTTCCTTTTTCATTCCTCCCGTGCCCCCGGGGCTCGGTGCTCCTAAGCCCGGCCCGCCGCTTACCATGCCCTGTAAACACGGCGACGAAAAAGGATCATCGAAATGGTTCGGGCTCAAATCTCCATTCACCAACGCCGGGTTCGGGCCCGTTATCATCCCACACTGTTGACCCTGGGGATAAAAATCCGCACCCGGGGGTGACGGGCTCGGATCACCATAACTCCCTGCGTGAGTGTGCACTCCATCATAAGAATATCCGTTCTCTCCAGGATAGTAAGAATTAAACGGTTGTTGATTATAGTAATATGTTTTCTGCATCTCGAAACGACTAAAATTTATTTCATTCTGTTCCACTACTGACATATTATCCTTCAATTCATTGCTCCGGCTCTTTTCGTTTTCCTATCAATCACGTGCTTAATAACTATCCAATCAGCGACGAGGAGAGCCGCTCGCTATTTGCCGATCGCTGTAAAATGGAAAACACGTCGTTTCATACACTGAACAAAACGAGCAGCTATGAAATTCGCATCAGCACTCGAGCCGCTCGTCTTTTTCTCATAAATATAGAGAGAGAATTTGACAATTTAACAAATCTCTTAAGTAGTAACGCAAAACCCGAATTTTCGTTTACTTTTGAACGAAAACACGCTTACGTAAAGTGCTCTAATAGAACGCTGAAGAGCGCGATTTCTTAAGACAGTCTTCAAGAGGCACCGAGAATGCGTCTATATTCGCCAGGTTTCAGATATAATTTACCATTTCCTCGCTAAATTAGTTTACAGATTAACATCTTGAAAACGGAGCCCGCGTAAAGCTACGTAATAGTTTTGCATGGGTTTCATGCGGAACACTTCGGGAGTTTTTGTTTTATTCATTTCCGACCACTAGGTACCTATTGTGGCCGAATCGTCCGGTAAGTGTGTCTAATTGGAAACATATGCGACTCTGGGAAAATTACTCGGCCGTTACGGTTGCAATGAGCGTAGCTGATAATTGGTAGACAAGTTGTTTCATAGTTTGCGGTTTTTCATTTGGAAACGCATTCTAGTAAAAGACAAAGTTCTTTGAGTGAAGCTTCGGTACATTTACGGCGAACGGTGTTTTTGGTATGATGTTCTAGTAGACCCTTACACTGTCTCATAGTCTCGCTTTGATATGGGCACATTTTATATTATATGCCGAGCATTATGTTTAGTAAGAGTGAATTATGTGTATTATATTTTTGATTGTTATAGCAGCTACCGGTTTGAATTTATTTCATACAAACTACACGTTTTAAATATATATAATATTTCGCCAGAATCATAACTATCAATAATATCCGAAACACGACGGGTAAAATAAATAGCAAAAAGATACGCATTGTGTTAACAGGCATATTTATATAATCAGCCTTAAAAGCGTCTTCTGCCACGAGCATTTTATTCAAATGTATTAAAGAATTGCGTGCATCTACCTGAAAGCTAGGCAACATTGAAACCCTTATTAGGGTGCTGATAGAGTAATAATTAATCGAATAAGAGTCTATTTCATGGAAGCTGTCTGATAAGAAAATCAATTCGCTTCATTACCTATGAAGTTTTGGCTATTTCGTCTGTAGGTTAACTATATTATTAGGCGGTGAAATATGCTTCATTGAACCGATTTTAAAGAAACTTAAATTATTCTGACTTAACAAATTTAATTTGTAATTGTTATGCTTTATTGCTTTATTTATAGTATACGTTGCCCCAAAATTGCTCTATTTAATGTATTATTACATGTAATTAAACACTAGTTCTAACTACTATTTTAAGCAATATAAACTATTATTTCCGTGTCAATAATGACAAGATTGGTTAATGTGGTTTAATTATTTTTCATACTTGTACTTCAATCAACACTGAAAGTTCCAAAACACTATTGTGTGACTTAAAATTGACATCAAATAGTGTTAAAGTATCACTATAAATGAATGAAAATGAAAACTCTAATTTATCTTGTAAAGAAAACTCCTGTTAAAGATGAGACTGTGCTTGTTTTACAAATTAATACATCTACGTGACATAATGTCTGATTTTAATATGAAATATTCAATTCAGTAGTTTTGATATACAACGTGTTATAAAAATCATTTTACAGAAATCGTATACGAGTATATGCTCGAGTCCATGACACGCCCATTCTAAGTCGCCATCGCCATTGTTTACCCAATACGAGGTCCCAGCCTCTAAGATCCCTTTGAACAGGCTAAAATTCACCCTATTCGCGTGTCTGTTTCAAGAATATGTAATTTTATTGCTGAATTCTGGAAAAGAATCGAAAATAATTAGTATTGGGTCATAATTCACGTTAATATACATACACACTATAAATTAATATAATTGTGTATTAAAGATATTTTTCTTCTGAGTAATAATGTGCATAGAGCCACTGTTGCATTTATTTTATTTTCTCACGCTTTTAAATAAGTCAATTTTACTTAACAAAACATCCAGAATAGAAGTCACTAAATTGTACATTCTTACTCTTATTAACCACAATAAATATCCGTGGCTTTTACCTTTCGTTTAACACTTTCCTACATATTATGGGTTTCATTTTATGATCCCAACATCCATGTTAATGTATGCAATTTAATATCATTAAAACTTCATTCCTCAATCAAATGTTTTTCTGACAGTTTGCATTAACAATTTACCGAAGTTATTTTCACCAATTTCATCAACAGAAAAGTTGTTCGCTTATCTCACAAAATCAACATTTATAAATATCTCCTGTTTCGTTTAAGGCAACAGTTTCTTTCATACATTCACTAAAAATTCGCGACGTAAATTGCAAGCGAAGATTTTCAATTTATGCTTTCAAGCTAGCGTTTATGAACCAGAAAGATTATGTCTCTGATAAAATATCACCTTGTAAGAATCGCGATTTGTTGAATTTATGTATAAAACGTTAAAAACCATTACTTTCGTTGCATGTTATTTTTGTTAATCGAAACCAAGTAAATGTTATAGTCTCAAATACTGGCAACAACAACAACGGAGCGTCATCAACAACAATACAACAAAACCAATCACAACAATAAGCGGAACAACATTGCATCTATTTTGTGCACGACTTAGTGTAAGGATATACATACTTTATGGTGATTTTAAGTAACTTCTCTCATAAAATATTTATGCTTTTTGTTTTATGTTAGGTCTTAAAATGTCAATGCCATGCATGTTTTAACATCGCACGCTTTATAAACACTTTTACGTAATGCTTCATAAATACGAATGAACACAAGTTTACGTTTTCCAATTATTATAAAATAGTTTTTGCTATACTGTTACTATTTTTAATTCTAAAATACACTTAATTTGTTAAAATAATGCAAAGTTTATAGTATTATTTAGTCATTTATTATTTAAAACTGTTATACAATAAATCAATAAACTTACTGTCTTGTGCACGCCTATGACATTAATGTTCGAAAGGTAAGTGCGGTCTAATTTGGACGATAATTTATGCATTTTACAGTCTACCGATTTTATTATTTATTACTTAAAAGGTATGGCCACGTTTTTCTAAGAAGTGCACACCGCCGGGAAGAAATGGATTGATCTCTTTTGTTTAGAAATGTATTAATTCGTCATGGTCAATGCGTATTTAAATTAAACTGACAAACACTGTCAGGTTTATGAGTGTAGGTGTAGGTCAATCACCATGGTTGGTCTTAATTAATGAACACATTCTTGGGAAAATCAACAACAATCGGTACATTCCGGATAAAGGATCGTTTGTTTTCGGAAAGGATCGTTTGTTTTTGGAAAGGATCGTTAGTTTTCGGAAAGGATCGTTAGTTTTCGGAACACATGACTGCGTATGATAACGTCCAAACACGAGTATTACCGAATGAAACAAGACGTCTAATATAAGTATTCATCTGTATTTAGTCTTTAGTTATGTTGTTGTTAATTTAATAAAGGACCAGAATCCGTTTGAAAATGCGCTATTGAACATGGTTTCGATGTCTGTCGGGAACATCCGATCAAGGTACGAACATAAACGTATCGGGACGACTATTTCTGGTCTAGGCAACGCTCAAATGAGGACTGTACGTATAGAAAAGAGAATTGAAGCTCCGTCAGTCTAAATCCCAACTGACACTTTAAACTAATTCAATATTGGCAATGTTTGCGCATGCCATGTTCCTTTCAACTACAACTGGCCATGCTGTGAAAACTATAAGAACATTTACCTGTTCCAAGCCAGCCAAATCACCGAAGCATCAATAATTTACTTACCAATTTATTCTAATACCCTCGGGCCAACCAAGCCTCAGGAAACCCCTTTGAAATATTCATTGCTTAGCTCTGCTTAACACCAGTCGTGCCCATATATAAAGCGTTCACAATATGGTGGCTAAGTGGTTAACACTTATACGCATGCGCAATATACATAAACTAAAACTAAAGGAAGCACCACTAGCAGACTCAATACCATTGTTGGCTCGGCTTTGTTAATTTAATATTATATCGAAAACATGACAAACACTGAATATAACCTCAAAGTTCAATGTTTATGCATATTTCCGTCGACGTTCATTACGTTCGCATGAGCGTCAACATTTTATGTTAATGTACACAACTACTCCAATGATTTCCTTTAAATTTGTTTATAATTAATAATAACACGTTCACATTTTCAGCTATGTTCTTATTTTTTGTTATTCCATTTTTTTCCATCGCTATATATTTAACACATATTAATATATCTTCTTCTTATTTGCCAGAAAATTATTGATGTACGTGTACAATCAGTTAGGGGATGTTTTTTCAATGATACATCTCTCTGTTAAAAGGGGGTTCAATGCATGTGTGTAAAGTGTCTTCCCAGATTAGCCTGTGCAACCCGCACAGGCTAATCAGGGACGAAACTTTCCGCCTAAACTGGATTTGTGTTTTGAAGAGACGTTCTTTTACAGGCAAATCTTTGACGACACTTTACACACATACATTAAACCCCCTTTTCACAGAGCGCGACTCATATGCTTTTATTGAATGTTCTCAGACAAACAATTTGAGAAATACAATTACTGGTGGTATTGCAATAATTTGATACAATATACTTGTTCGCGTTGTTTTGGAAAAGGCAAACAATATTTAAACACATGAAACTTACTCAGCACCACTTAAAATACAGTAAAATTGATATCATGATAAGCAATTAATAATCTTACATACATTAAACGGACGAAAAATTAAGTCCATTTTAATATTAACATTTTTTACATTTCATGTCACCGCAAAAAAAAAAATCTAATATATTTCCTATCAAAATTCACAGCGTAAATTAAGTCAATTACACAACTCGATGCTATCGTGCTAAAAAGCTAAATTTATTTCGTTTCGCGTTAAAAGTCCAACATGTCAGTTTCCTATCTCCACTGTCACCTTTATCCGTCAAAGTGTTTGCAAGATGAGTGACATATCTGTCAAAGCTTTTTAAAATAGGTCAATTTGCTGTTTTTGATCTTCATAGCGGAAAGAATTTTTGAAAGCCCACTCTTTATCGCTCTTTGCGGTGATGAATCTGCCGTTGGATACTCTGTTTTGTTTGTAAAGCGCCACTATTTTGGTGAATTGTACTTATACGTATATGTCCCCCTTTCCCCGCCTTCGTAGTTCTCTAAGTAGGCGTATATGTGTCGCGTTCTGAGAAAACCGGGCGAAATGATTGTTCGTAAATTGTCATCCCAGATTAGCCTGTGCAGTCCCCACAGGCTAATCAGGGACGACAATTTCCGCTTTTATGGATTTTTTCGTTTAAATGATATCTCTTCTTAGAGAAAATGTAGTTTAAGCGGAAAGTGTCGTCCCGGATTAGCCTGTGCGGACAGGCTAATCTGGGATGACACTTTACGCACGTGCTTTTTGACGAAAATTGAGTTTGACGTCAACAGGTCAGAGTCACATAGGCTTTTCATAGTAATTTGTTTTTTCCGAAAGGTATTTGAGAATGAAATGAAATGAACTAATCATGAACAGTGGTAAAGTGGTTACTTCTATGAAAGGTGAACGCTTATTGATTTTGAGGTTACCAGGTCAAAGGTGAAGGTCACATAATTTTTCAACATACGATTTTTTGAGTACGCTTTAACCTGCGATCATGATTACATAAAGTGATTACATGGGAGAAAAAGAAGACGCATTTTGATTTTGAGGTCACCAGGTTAAAGGTCGAGTTCACATGGGATTGTAACACGAAATTGTTTCCCACGATAATTTGAGAACGCTTTTAACAACGATAATGCGATTTTTTGTATTTGTTACTTGCATGAAAGGTAAGACACCTCTTAAAATTGAGGTCATCAGGTCAAAGGACAAGTTGACAGAGTTTGTATATTTACATTGGTTTACGATAAATATCTAGAGAACTCTGGAGAATTGAGAATTCTTATGATTATAATGATGTTCAAATAAAAACATTTGATGCAAGTCGGTGGGTTGGGNGGGGGTAGGAGGGCATACTTGTTTTACAAACATCTTTTGCTGTACTTATATTCGAATATCATGTGTATTAAAATAATACGAACTCATAAAAGTGATGAATATTTAGTCTTATTAAAGATAGTTATCGTACAGACGAATAATAATAAAATGAAAAGGAACACATTCTTAAATGCTTTTTAGGCTTTAAAAGAAATCATGAAGATGCAAAAGTTGACCGTTTCTAAAATGTTATATTAACAAAGAGCAACATCGCATGAATAAAGAATTGCAGAATTAAAGTAATCGAGTTATGCTCCAGGAAAAAGGAAATATGAAAAGGGCAAAAACTCAAGTAATTTAAAATGCAGGGTAACAGTTTTAATGTACTGCACTTGTCCTCGTCGAAATATATCTATGATATTTTAGTTCAACACGGACTGACTGAGAGATAGTGTGATTACGCTAGGGCATACGAAAAAAGTTACGGGTACATTTTAACAAGAGCACCGCATAGCGGGTGCCAACGCTCGGCTGTTGGTGCTTGGATTTTGTTTTTTTGACCTTTGACCTTGAAGGTCATCATTGACCTTTTCACCACTCAAAATATGCAGGTCGATTAGATACACATGAAAAACCAAAAAAACAAAAAAGGTGTTTTGAACTTTGACCTTGAAGGATGACCTTGACCTTTCACCACTCAACATGTGCAGCTCCATGAGATACACATGCATGCCAAATATCAAGTTGCTATCTTCAGTATTGCAAAAGTTATGGCCAATGTGCCGCAGACGGCGGACGAGCTGGCAATGACAATACCTCGGGTTTTCTTTTAAAACAGCCGAGCTAAAAATGAAGAAAAAAAAACAAAAAACAAATGAGCATTCAAGAGAAAAAGTTTGCACTTTCTGGCGAACACACGACAAAGCTGGAATGTCACACGAATTTCACAAATGCGTCGCAATCACCACTGCATGATAGCGCGAAAGCAGTGCACGTTCCTCAAGATTGCGCATGCGCTTTGAGCATCCCAGAAATGCAACTACAAGTTCTAGATTTACTTAGCTATTTGGTACTTAATCATCTGTCACTAGTGAAATTCCTCTGTTTTCAGATGTCTGTAAGAACATCAGAGCGAAATGTTAAGTGTTTTTCTACGTTGAATGCCTGATCAAGACAGGCACCAAGTAAATTGAGATTATGAGAGGGTTTGAGGAGAACTTTACTTGCTCCATTTTCATTGATAAATATACCTATATTGTTATGAATATTGATAAATACATGGTGTAATGAGTAAAGGGATAGCATCGTACACGAAAAAAGAACACGAATCAAACAGTGATAAATAAAAAAAATAATTATTGCAAATTTGCACAAACCTGAACTAGTATTGTAACAATGACCTGTATCAGACAATACCGACATTACAGGTAGCTCTTTTCTAAAACAAAAACACAACAAAAGCAACATACACATTTTTTATAACTTTAAATAGCAAAAAAAAGAACTTAAAAATGAAATTCATTAGAGTGGACAATTATGTTTGTGTATTTAGCTCACTTACAAGACACATTAACGGTGGGCTATATACAAAATACAAAACATAAAGAATGGCCTTCGTATTTCTTATAATCGTTAGTTGTCGAAGAAAGCTGAGCTATACATTTGTGTATTCATATACTGCATCATCATTACGTCAAAAACACATGGGTGATGTGGGTAGTTCTTAGATTCGTAAATTTGGTACGTACGTCCAAGGCAGAACACGTCAAATGAACTGACCCGAGCAGACGACACCACCATTGAATGCATACACGATCACCCCTCTTTAACTCGTCATCAACATTCATGGGCCATGATAAACACAATCTTACCACTGTGGCTTCGATTTGCCCCAATTGCTTTAATAGCAAGAAGTCATTACAGAGTACTTACTGCACTCACAACCGACTGGGTCGATCGTCCATTATGTCAGACCATGATTAATGAGCAAAGGACGGGTGCCACTTTTGTTGATTTTCTTATCATCCGAACATTGCGCCTTTCCGCTAGTTTTGAAACCAGTCCTGCCGGATTTAGACGTTGTTTTTGCTTTACACGTCTACTTGTATTGTTAAAAGTGTTTCTGACAAAGCTTCTATCAGCTCAGCACGTGGTATTAGCGGGTTTAATGTTTGTTCTGGCACTATTGACACGGCGTGCCGGGTTTGACTAACGCGTGGTTTTGATTGGTTAATGGAGTGTGACGTAATGTAACGTGATAACCCTACTTACTCCCAGTAAGATAGCGGTTTGCCGTTTTCACTTCTGGTTTTCATAATACAANAATGTTAAGAAGGACAACACACATTTCTCGTAAAAACAAAACATTTAAATTTTACTTCAAATATTTGTGTCAAAACATATAATGGTTGAAAAGGGCAGTCAATGAACGTATTAGCTGAAAAGTGCACGTTTGGTTCTTTGCAAAGGAATGCGTAATATTTTATTCTGAGTTAAACAAATGTATGTGTCAATAAAACTACATGCTAATCTTTGACACTATGCAGTGAGCATTAGATCAAAATGAACCTCATCTTATCCCAAGACTCACTGTATTGCCTATGCATGCTTATATTATGTCACCATGACTCGTTTAAATGACGTATAAGTGTGTCGACACTGCAAAATTAACTATCCTTGTTCAATGCAGTTGTTCTCGTTTTGCTTACATAATGTATGGCGTCGTATTGAAACTCTCGGCGTTTTAAAAATGATCGAATTAACCAATACTGAAATAGCATAAAGCTATTGTTAATTCAATCAGTTGTTATCCAAGGAATTTGACTGAAATAATAGGAACAATTACCACGAACTCTTTATATCGCGGTCATACACGTTTGAAGACCGGTTATGTACGATAGGATCACGACATGTGACCCGACATGTCAATGTCACAACAATCGTTCATTGGCATGACCGTAACAGCTTGCAAGGCAAATGTTGTTTAATATAGAATTCAGTTTGAATAGCGAAAGAAATCAAAACAACCCATTCATACCTGCAATATGGGAACTTTTTTTGCAATGAAGGCAATTCCAGAAAAAGACGCCGCCATGCGTCCCGGATGCCATTGCACGGTGCCACCTGGCGGATCTGTTTGGCGCAGCTTCTGATGCTCCATGGAGCTGGTGAAACTCCCTTTGCAGTGACCTCGAAACACCAGGCTTGAATCTGCCCGCATGAGCTGCTATTAGAACTAACTTTAGCGTAGACTCAGTGTGCACGTGGAATGAATATGACAAAGGCTTAATAATTCAGTTTTATTTAAATGGTTTACCATTATCGAAATTTTAAATCAGTGCTATACACAGAATATTAAGTATATTAAACAAATACATATTCATCTGTTAGATTTAATTAATATAATATAATATAATATAATATAATATAATATAATATAATATAATATAATATAATATAATGTNACTATACTATACTATACTATACTATACTATACTATACTATACTATACTATAATATAATATAATATAATATAATGTAACGTAACGTAACGTAACGCAATGTAATGCAATGTAATGTACTATAATATAATGTATATTTTTTGTATACACTAGTAACTCTTATACGGGATTTAATTTTATCGTATCATTAGGTGTGACTACCGGGGCAGTAGTTGGAATAAACCCCATGACTTAGCTTTATTTTATCATTACTGGGATAAAGATGCCACGCCCTGGGTAATGACGTCATTTTGTTTATTTCACGATGTGCTTTGATTTGTATAGCACTTTCTGCTTTTTGTTTGTTTATTTGCCACATAAATACACGAATAAGAGAATATCAAGAAGGCTCGTGGTTCAGATTTCATTAGTGAAGTCTTATTAAACTCTACTGTTAATAATAAATGTACTAAAATGTGCAAATTGTTTCAATTTAGTGTTTTGTAATTTTTTTTTGTATTTTTTAATTATACGAACTTCTAATTTATATTTCAATGCATGGAACTGTTTTCATCCCTTAAATACATTTTCTCGATTTCTCGTTTATTACTCCGCGAACTAGTTCTTCGGTAGCAGCAGCAATACTCGATCGTATGAGAGCTTCCTTAAAGCAAATTCAATTAATAAAAACGCGCCACTGAAAACGCAAACAGGCAATTAAGGCCACTACCGAACGCGAGTTGACGGAAATTTCAGTTCCTCGATAGAACATCGCCGTACACGGCCTGTTATGTAAATGATCACGGGGTCAGCACATATGAAAACATCAAAACATGGTCACGGAAGAATATCCACGTACTGGCATACATAGAACGCGAAAACGTTAAAAAACGACGCGCGCGTTCTCGAAACCGATGTCATGGCGCCTGTCAGACGAAGCTCTTCAGGCACGCGTTATTGGAGGCTGAAAACGCTGCTGTCAGAAAGAGTTGCGCAAATGTGATTTATTGCTTATTGTCATTCCGTAGCAATAGCGCGCCTTGAGATCAAAGCTCTATGGCTACATGACTAGTGTACTCCAGTGCGTCGTGTGTCCATTAGAACTGGCGACAAACTAATCGAGTTTTCCCCGTACCGTCACGACATGTGTCGGTCCTAAATTGAATCCCATGTTAATTCTGATAGCCAAACGTTGGAATGGAAATTGTCCACTTTTTTGTACAACTCGGCCGTAATAGGTAATACTTGTTATTTCCGCAACTACGTTACAATTTGTTTTTGATGTTCGTTTTCGTTCTTGCAAAGATTCTGCTGATGTCATTTTGTGATTTCCAATTTCTTCATTCACGCTAACGATGACCGTTTTCATATTGTGGATTTTTAAAGCAATTATGTTTTTTTTTTCGAAGTTGGATCATGTATTAGGATTTGCCTTTTTCTTCAATACCATTTTGAGACCGCCCAAAATTTTGACAAAAATGCAAATGTATAGCTGCAATTATTCAAACTACAATAATGTCATATTTTAAAGTAACATTAATACTAAACAAGAGGGCCATCAGGCCCTAAGGNTATAGTGTTAACAAGGTAAATGTTGACGCCGCACGACGGACGACGCACGACGGACGACGGACAAAAGGCGATCACAATAGATCACCATGAGCACGTTGTGCTCAGGTGAGCTAAAAATCAACGGAAATTTTGTAAAGTATTTAGTAAAATAATGTTACCCAATAAAAAAAAAAGCAATGTTCCATATAGCAATATCCAAAATTTCAAAGTCAGATGTGTTTCTGGTAACATAGATGTTTGTAGATATAAAATGCACGTTTTTAAATTTTTGTGTACACAAATAATTCCATTTTATAACCCCACATTGATATCTATCCATACGACACATGAACACTATCATGGTACCATTTTAGTGTTCTTGTGTTGTATGAATAGATATAGTCGCGGGACATTAAAATGGAATAAATTGTGACACAAAAAATTAAAAACAAGCATTTTATATCTACAAACATCCGTGTTACCAGAAAACATCTCGTTTTTGGCTTTTGCTATAAGGAACATTGATTTTTTATTGGGTAACTTTATTTTACGAAATACTTAACGAAATTTCCGTTGATTTTTTAGTATTAATGTTACTTTAACAATTTTATATATGTTTCTGATACACAATTCTATAGGCTGTTAAACAAGGTTAAACGGAAAATCGAGTGGCATTTACAAGCTCTATAATAGTACGGATTTAGTCGGAAGTACTTCCGTCTGTCAACGCCGTGCCCGGAACGTCGATGTCAACAATCCATGTAAACCACTTGTCAAAGCCGCACTGGTAAGGACGAATAATTTGTGTTACATAGTCTCTACATGTTGACATTAATTCAAAAGTATCAGTCTTTGTCAAAGTCGTTCTCCGAAAAATATAAACTCATTCTTAAATATACATGTATGTGCCTCTTTTCGCCGCAAGTACAAATGAACACAAACAACGCTGAAATGACCTTACGCTGCGAAAACAACAGTTTCACAATTAATACATACAAGGATATTTGTATAATTTAATCGCTTAAACAGTTTCTTCCACACAAGCGGTCCAAGTTAAGTCAAAAGCATGTTTGAAAACTTGCCTTTCTAAGTCTTAGAACATTAAACAAAAAAGTTTTAGGCCGTCATCCATCATGTGCTTGACAGAATTATCACCCGACGTGTCGCATTGATGGCACTGCTATGAATTATTCATTCGAGTTAAATGAAACAACAAGAGGATGCATGGTGGGCCGGCCACGGTGATTGCCAGGTCAATTTAAAGGAATCTTTTTCAATAATAAGACTCGTTAATTTTCTTGTCCGCCGCTGTTGATGACACCTTTCTAATATGTAAGTTATATGTGGGTGTTAAGCGCATGCGCAAAATGGCGGAAGAAAGAATTCGTATCCTATTTGGTGCTCGTACGTGTATGACGGTATTTTGTTTTAGACTGTTGATGTGTTCTCGAAAATATTAAACACGTTTAATAGATGCATTTGTTGTTGTTACACATATCTAAAGCTATTAATGTGTACCGGTAATGTTGTTTTTAAATAAAAGAATGAAAACCTTTCTACAAACGTTAATTACAATGACACATATTAAAAATGATAAATGCTAGTATATATTGGACAGTCTCTAAACTTGTATACTTGCTTGAAAAAAACAACAACTTTACTATCATTCGTTTTTTTATAATTTGTATTTGTAAACATGTGTAAACCATCTTGTCGTTAACCACCTTCGAAGCTTGGTTAACATGGCTCTGACAGTAATGCAACAAAACAGGAGTCCCAGACCAGTAAAAAGCCCTAAAACTGAAAGCGTGCACCACATTCATACACCCTTTATTTGTTATTTGTTATTTCTTGGTTAATATGGCTATGACAGTAATGCAAGCAATACAGGAGTCCCAGACCAGTGAAAAGCCCTTACACTGAAAGCGCCTGTAAAGTTCAAAATTAAAGTCTTTGTCTATTTGTAACAGCAGCAGTATTAATGTTTTTTTTTTAAACATGCACCAGTGAAAAAGGTTGTGCGTTAACGTCCCATTGCTCTTCATGCGTGTCATGATTATAACGTATGTACTTTTCGAGTTAATACAGCATTTATTTTATTTTTAGTAATAGGTTTTGTAATTCTATTTTTAGTAACAGTCGCCAGACATTAAGCATCCAGAGAAACACCAGTAGGGAAATAATAAATACATGTACATCAGATGTAATAACGATATGTAAATGAACATGCTTCTATGGCATAACGCTTTTATTTATTCAATGACCAACTGCACGTGTCCATAACTCATTCGGCACCTTGACAACACAATGACGCCGTCTCAAATTGGCTTACAAGCATCGCAAAACGCTTGGCATCGTTTTACCTATTCCGAACAAGCGTCCCGTTGACTCGGATCAATTGATCGCGTAATCGGAGACGCTCGTGCTGTCAGGAAAGGTCGTAAATCATATTTGAAATAAAATCAATGCCGTAAACCGAATTCAACAAACTTGGTGCGACTTTCGACGCCAAACGCTATACAAGTCCGCCTCTCACAATATTTGCTTGGCGAATTGGTTTTCTCAGATTTCAAGACCAGACTTGGACCAGAGTTCTTCTATTCATTTCATATAAAAGGAAAAACACGATAGTAAACATCTAAAATAATACGTTCTTGTTGAAACTTGCCAGATTAATATGTATCATCATCATAAAGTACATACTTATATTTATTGCACATGTTTAGGTCCGTTATGATGAAAAAGATTACCTAAAGGAGGGCCATTATTATTATTTTAAATTAAGGACCATTTGGAGTTTCCAGCCAGGCAGCCCCAAATTGTTTATGGACCTAAGAGGTAGGGGCTCCCTTGTTATTAACTATTAATCCATTGCGCCCGAAGTGGGGTTTTCTATTTATTATTTGACCGAACATTTTCACTATGTATCGACAGTATATAATCACATGTTATAAAACACACGCATTGACAAAAAGTGTGTAACTCTACAAGTAAGTTAACAGCATATCGTCCCCTCCCCGCGAAAATGGCCAATCTCAGTTTTTGCACGAAAACGGGTTTTGACATTTTCGCACTGGTGAAAACGGCCCTCTTCCCCCGCCAAGAATTCCAAGGTTCTATCCAATCGGCTTACAAAGTTATACCCATGTAAATGTGTGCGAAAATTTCAAAAGTAAATGCGAAAATTTCCTAAGTAAATGTCAACAATGAACAAAAATGAGAAAATTGTCTAACGCAAGCTTTGACTCAAGCTTAAAGCTGGAGTTAGACAATTTTCTCATATTTTTTTCAGAAAAAGTCACAAGTCACTTTAAACATTATGACACATGTAGGAATATTTAAAAAAGTCATCATGCAAAGTTTTAGCTTCATTCTGTAATTTAAAAAAAAAATATGAAGTTGTTTCCTTTTCCTGAAAACTTGTAAATATTGAGGTTGGCCATTTTCGCGGGGAGGGGACGATATTCGCTCTTTGAAATATGTTTAATATAAAATTAAAGTTTTTATATATATATTTTAAAAACTGATTGTTGAAAACCTTGTTTTAATTTTTATTAATTGCCATTGTCAACAGAGAAATACAATAAAGCTTTACAATAAAGTGCACATTGCCTGTTTGTAACCCTCGCCAGTGACATTATTCGTTAGATATTTAGGGCGTGCGTCCCATTTCAAGCAAGCGCGGTCAACATATAATCGTTCCGTATACCGTTGATTTCCTCTATCGTATTGTTTTGTACATCGCATACAGTTGTCCTGCTTGATCTAGATTACCGGTTCGGGTAACTAAAACACGATAGAGTAATAGAGATGTATGGTTCGGTCACTATTTTCTTTAATGCGTGCTAAATGTGTACCAATGACGTCACCGCCCGGTTAACATACAGCTAAGTTACGCTGCCAGGATGCTGTGTTGTATTTGCTGTTGACGCTGGCGATTTATTAAAACGGAAAGAATATTCGAATAATTATAATTAAAATTATTTAAAAAATATGTGTGTATATGAATCGGTTTTAACAAAGGATGAATCTGTTCTGGATAAGAACTTGCTATTACCACAACATGATATGTATTTAAGCGTTACAGCTTTGCCAATGTGCTGCTCCGCCATATTGCATTTCATTGGTTACAAAGGTCATTGTTTAAAACTGGGAAACTATTGGTTACCAATTATTCCTTTACATATTTGTTTTAAATATAACCATGTATGAGAAACATATTTCAAAATGTGAATAACTTTTGGATGAGATAGAGTTATACACAAACATTGTGTCAATGAGTGACAGTGCTATTAACGCTGATTATGCACTTTTTGATACAAAATATTAAATGTGCGATACTCATACAAGAAAAAGAAGAACCCACTTCGGACCAATTGCCATAAGAGTGACCATCAAGGCAACCCCAAAATGTATATGTAACTCACATTTCGGTCCATAATAAATAGAAATCCCCACTGACTGATTAGTTTATATTTGCTTTGTATTTTTCTAAGACTTAGAAAGGCAAGTTTTCAAGCATGCTTTTTTTTCCAAACGGTCAATTTGCGGAATAAACTTGTATGTTCGAGAAAAATTAAACTAGAGGCTCAGTTTGAAGTTTCTATAATACACCAAAGGACTTCGCAGTATGTTGCGGACTCAAACTCGATGTTCGAGGCAATTGCGGCAATTGAATTCGACGAGTTTATAATTCGGTTAAGATGCGCTCATCATTTCAATATATCTTCTCCTGGCGTTTCGATATGTGTAACAACTTGATAAATTGGGATAATGAAACGCCAGAAACATTATCAGGAGATACAGTTTTATTTACCCTCCCCGTTTATTTAGGGCAAGTAACATATTGCCTATACAATAGAGGACGATATATACAACACGATAAAAACATATTTGTTTTATTAAAGCTGTGGGTACCGCCTTGGAACGGACAATGCAAAGCATTGGGGCTTTGAACCGGTTGAATAACGCGTCGAAAATAACACTTAGTACAGAATTAATCACCACGTCAACCTCGCGAGTTACATTCACCACAATTGGGCGTTTTTCGACAAATTGTTACTGTACTTTTATCTAGACGTGAATCACTTATTTAAGTAAAATATACATGAATATATACTCTTACGGAACCACTTTGGTCTCGTATGTCAACGATTTATATGAACTCACCGTGTAAATACAAATGCCATAACTAATGGCGTATTAAGTTGGCCTCAAAGTACATGTAGTTAACATAGTACTGCGCAAAAGTAAACATGTGTGTTATCTACATTTGATTTCCTTAGGTATGAAATACATGTATTGTTAAAATTCCCTTGCGAAATAATACCTAGAAACTGTCCTAAAGACACACATGAAGAAACGTTGCATATTAAGAATGGAAACGTATCATTCGGACGTTTCTGTTACCAAAAACGTACACTGGTACAGCCTGCACTTTTCTACGTCATTGCTTCCTGTGTACATTCTAGACATTATGAACTTCCTCACGACAGTAACTGACAGTAACCTTAAAACTCTGCCACGGAAATGTAACTAGGTAGAGTCAACATGATTTGTCGACCTTTATAATTATGTTATATATGATTTCAGCATTTTATTTTCAGCGACTTAAACTATTTCACAGACAACGTTTTACAGAATATAAAATCAGACTTTTACAAGGTTTTACAATTACCATATAAGGAAAACTGCCCCACCCCATGGTTGCCATGTTTTTCAACGGACCGGAACCATTTTCGAGCTCAGATATCATTGGGAAAAATGTTTTATGAAGACCGGACAATTCATGTGGCTTCTAGAGAGTTAACAAGGCACGAACGGACGACGCTAAACGGATAAAAGGCGATCACAAAAGTTCACCATGAGCAAGTCGTGATCAGGTGAGCTAAACACTAACAGCAAGGAAAAAAACACCAACTAAATAAAATGAGACCGAAAGCACACGACGGCAACAACACGACATAAATCAGATCGGGCTAATATACGGCGACGTTTTAGGGCAATAATCTGTCCGAGAAGCAGTAAAATGATCAAAAGGCAAGTGAGCGTAAATTTGCGGGACATAAAACTTTCGATAGCGTTTGATTTATCGAAGATGCCGAAAAATACAATACGTGATGTATTGGCAGGGAAGCGAACTGGCAAAGATGCTAACCATAAAGTATTTCAATATGCATTGTAGTGTCTTTCTCATATTTTTGCGAGAAATTTGGGATATATTGCTCCGTTTGCGTGGAATTCGTATATGAATCAATTATAATATTTATTTTTTTATTTCAATTTCTTTTGGACAAAAATGTATGACACTTTTGGTAGATTAGTTTTATTAGTATTTCCGTTTTATTTAAAAAAAAGTGTCTATACATAAATGACAAAAATAGTTGTTTATTTCATTTTGAAGTTCCATTTTATTATAAAGCTAATTTGTCAAATGAGACGTCGTCGAAAATTTTATGCAAAATGAAGAGAGTTTTGTCATTAATAAACAAAATAAATCTTAAATCACTTTGAAAGCTTGACATCTCCGTGTTTCTTCCCGTAGAAAGATGCATTATTATCATATTAAGTATAATTGGACGATGATTATTCTTTATGTACTACGCCAATTTAAATACTGTATCAATGTCAACATAAAAAATTGAAATTAAAATATAACACCATTTGCATTAATAATAGCGGCCGCAAAAATTGAAAACAAGTTGATGTCCTTAAAAACGAATTACAAAAACACTACATATTAATGAGGGATTCATAACTAAATTGAACGTGTTTATTTATTCCTTAGCTTACAAGCGATCGGAAACCGAAATAAAAACCGAAAATGAAGCTCATATTCATTGCTCATTTTAAATAAAAAAAGAGCTATGCTGGCCCTGAAGCGCTCACCTGAACTCAAGGTACTTGAAAACATTGACCTAGTAACCTAGATTTTGACTAGTCTTGGCCGAGAGTTAAACATGGCCATGCTATTTTCAAGATAAACAGGCTGACCCCTTTTTCGACAAGATGAAGATGCATGTGGCTTCTGGGGTTGTAACATGGGTTTTCTATGTCAGCTTTATTTTACTATGTGTGTTTGTTGTTTCGTTTTGTGCCGTACTGTACCGTTTTGGCAATTGGTTCCTTGCCATAAATAAAGGACCACGAAGGTGTGTATGATAGAAATGCAATACTGCTGCAGCTTCTGGAGTTTCACTTCTTTATATTTTATATTCGTATAGTTTACCTCATGACCAAGTTTGCCGACACACGTGACAAAGATTCAAACTTAGCCTAGATACCGTTCAGATAAATTGTAATAAAGTTTCATCAGGATTGATTCATAAATGTGGCTTTTAGAGGGGAAACAATGTTTTTCTACGATATGACACGGTGACCTAGTGTTTTGACACATGTGGCACCGAGATAGTGTCAATATAAACATGTAACCAAGTTTCATCAAGATAACGAGAAAAATGACGAAACAAGGAAACAAACGACCGACTCCCGACACCTTCCTTTTCAGATAAACGTTTCAATATTATGTGAGCAGGTTTGAACAATTGAAACAGAATTCGCTATTTACTCCATTGTTATTAAAGGCGGACAGGAGAACACATTTTTACTATGTTTACAGAAAGTCAAACACGAACTAAATAAGAAATATATTAGTTAAAAAAAATAGTAAACTTGGCAAAATTATAAAAAATAAAATGCAAAGCTTTCAGAACCGACTTGGCTAACACGTTTTGGTGATAGTATGTGTTTGATTTTAAACGTTATGTGACATCACAGGGTAAGGTCATTGTTAAAGGGTTTGCTTATGTTATTGTTTTGTGGCCCTTCCCATTCTGATATCACATAGCTATGTCATCGTTAATGTCATTATAGTTGTCATTGTTTTTTGGCCTGTCCCATTCTGATATCACAAAGCCTAGTCATCGCTAATGTCGTTATAGATGCTATTATCTTTTGGCCCTTCCGATTCTGATATCACATGGCTAAGTCATCGTTAATGCCGTTATAGTTGTCATTGTCTTTTGGCCCTTCCGATTCTGATATCACATGGTTATGTCATCGTTCTTGTCGTTATAATTGTAATTGTCTTTTGGCTTTTCCCATTCTGGTTTCACATGGCTAAGTCATCGTTCTTGTCGTTGAAGTTGTCACTGTCTTTTGGCCTTTCCCATTCTGATATAACATGGCTAAGTCATCGTTAATGTCGTTATAGATGCCATTGTCTTGTGGCCTTTCTTATTCGGATTTCGCCTGGCTAAGTCATCGTTAATGTCGTTCTAGTTGCCATTGTCTTTTAGCCCTTCCCATTCTGATATCACATGGCTATGTCATCGTTCGTGTCGTTATAGTTGTCATTGTCTTTTGGCCCTTTCCATTCTGATATCACATAGCTATGTTATCGTTCTTGTCGTTATAGTTATCATTGTCTTGTGGCCTTTCCCATTCTGATATCACATAGCTATGTCATCGTTCTTGTCGTTATAGTTGTCATTGTCTTTTGGCCCTTCCCATTCTGATATCACATAGCTATGTCATCGTTCTTGTCGTTATAGTTGCAATTGTCTTGTGACATTTCCCATTCTGATATCACATAGCTATGTCATCGTTCTTGTCGTTATAGTTATCATTGTCTTGTGGCCTTTCCTATTCTGATATCACATGGCTAAGTCATTGTTCTTGTCGTTATAGTTGTCATTGTCTTTCGGCCTTTCCCATTCTGATATCACATAGCTATGTCATCGTTCTTGTCGTTATAGTTGTCATTGTATTGTGGCTTTTCCCATTCTGATATCACATAGCTATGTCATCGTTCTTGTCGTTATAGTTATCATTGTCTTTTGGCCTTTCCCATTCTGATATCACATGGCTAAGTCATCGTTATTTTAGTTATAGTTGTCATTGTCTTTTGGCCTTTCCCATTCTGATATCACATGGCTAAGTCATCGTTAATGTCGTTATATATGCCATTGCCTTGTGGCCTTTCCCATTCGGATTTCGCATGGCTAAGTCATCGTTTATGAGGTTATAGTTGTCATTGTCTTGTTGCCTTTCCCATTCTGATATCACATGGTTATGTCATCGTTTATGTCGTTAGTGTTGTCATTGTCTTTTGGCCTTTTCTATTCTGATATCACATGGCTAAGTCATCGTTCATGTCGCTATGCTTGCCATTGTCTTTTGGCTTTTCCCATTCTGATATCACATGGCGAGGTCATCGTTTATGGCATTATAGTTTTCTTTGTCTTTTGGCATTTCCCATTCTGATATTACATGGCTAAGTCATCGTTCATGGCGTTATAGTTGTAATTCTTTTTTGGCCTTTCTCATTCTGATATCACATGGCTAAGCCACCGTTAATGCCGTTATAGTTTTCATTGTCTTGTGGCCTTTCCCATTATGATATCACATGACAATGCCATCGTTCATGTAGTTATAGATGTCATACCCTTTTGGCCTTTCCCATTCTGATATCACATTGCTATGCCATCGTGCATGTCGTTATAGTAGGCATTGTCTTTTGGCCTTTCCCATTCTGATATCACATGGCTATGACATCGTTTATGTCGTTATAGTTGTCATTGTTTTTTGCCTTTCCCATTCTGATATCACATGACAATGTCATCGTTAATTGCATTATAATTATCATTGTTTGTGATGCTTCTCATTCGTATTTCACATTGCTATTTCAAGGTTGTCATTATCTCGTGACTCTTCTTCCCCTTAGCAGTAGCAGCAAAAGCAGCACCAGTAGTAGTAATAGTAGTATTAGTAATAGTAGTAGTTGTTGTAGTTTTAGTAGTAATAGTAGTAATTGCTGTAGTAATAGTAATAGTAGTGTATGTTTTTAACAGCAGAACACAGAATGACAAACATTTAAATGAAAGAAAACCTCATTTTCCATAAGGGTAGGTTAAATACAGTATAGCAAATGTTTAAGACTGAATCTTAAAACGTAAACAGAAACAGATGAAGCAAATGCAAAGCTTTAAATTTGATTCTGCATGTATTAAATACTTTTCAACACATGTATTGTCGGCATCACAGCCTCAGTTATGACAATGATTAATGGCACCGAATCTCCTCAAACTATTTGCATATGGTAAACAATATCCGAGCCGGCACCCATAGACAAAATGCTAATGCCCACAGCTTGGCTTGTTAGCGAAATTAGAAATTAATGATCGCGACTTTAGTTCGCTAATAATTTTCTTTAAATGCGCAGGTCGTTAGCTGCGGTGGCGAGATGGGTTTTATAGTAGCATTTCTACTGGGTTGATTTCTCTCCATTTTCCGAAATCTCCGCGGCTCGCCATCTTTCAGATGAGGAAACAATCTATGATAAATTGCTGTATTGTTGGTTAGGGGGATAAAGGCTATTAATAAAAATAACCGACGCCTATTAAATGTACGTTTTGCAGTCAAAGTAACTTAGTTTAAGTCGTGGGCTTGTCTGGAAAGGTTGTTATTTTGTTGCACGCACTGAAAGTGTTTTTGGAAATACCAGTATATAGTTTCCGTTAATGTCGAGTGTGTATATTAATTTAGATATTTATCATAGTGTAGTGTAACGGCCATTGGTGGATTTTGTGTCAATGATATTTCATCGTTAATTTCAGTACAGTTACAGTGAGTTAAAAATGTGGTTTGTTGTTAAACATTCTAAAAACCGAATGGTGGATATTAACCTAACCGTCAACAGACAGTGGTTTGTTCGTGTTTCATTGAGAAAAATGTGTTTTGTAACGTATGGAAGTGCAATTCCTGTACAAAAGTACATTGTTCTACTTGAACCATGTTTTTTTCCTCAATAGTACCAGTGAAAGAACATCATCGGCAAAATTGAAGAAAATCTATTGCCAGAAAAAAACAACAACAAAAAAAAAACAGTTGCCATACATAAGAATATACAGATGCGGTCTGCTTTCATAGAAGAATTTGTTGGAATTTTTTTTTTAGAACGGAAACACGAAATTATAGACTTAATTTAAACACAATTTTGCAAAAATATGTGTTTTAAATATGGCAGAGAGTGAAGCAATATATTTCTTTTAGAAAAATACAAAAATCTGATCGCAGTTCTATATTGATATTTTAGGACGAATTAGTGTAAGTTGTATAAAAAGGAAACCATCGGATTGCATAGTTTAAAATTTGTAGATTACTTCCTCGATTGGTAATTTAAAGTTTGGCATAGCAAAAACGTATTATTAAGAGTTATAACACACACACAAAAAAGAAAAAGAAAAAATCAAATACGAGTATTTGAGCAGAAATTACTTTTGGTATTATACTAGCAAGTCTTAGAACGTCTAAGCGCCTCGCTTAACCAGCCAGCTATAAAGGAAAAACAATTCAACGTAATATATGAAACTGTGTTGAGTGTAATCGATATTCAATGTATATGCAATACCATATTTTAACCGAAAATTAGAATATGTTTGTTGACCAGAATATATAAATGAAAATTTTGTTACAAAACTTCACAATTAATTATAATTATACCATGGACATGTATTTCGTTATCATTTAACAAAGCTACGAGAAGTGATTAGATGTGTACGAGCTTTAAGAACTATTTACATATGCGAGTTCCAGTTATATTACAAATAAGTACGAGCGGATACATAAAGACATTATACATATTCAAGCAATCAAATAAAAGTAGAACATTCTGTATAAATAATAAGATGTTTCATCCCATCAAAGCCTCTACATTTTATGTGGTTAACCACTGGTATTCACATAAAAGTTCAACATTCACCATAACTAATTAGATTTATAATGAATTACACTCTTAATTTATTTTTAGAAGTTAAAATTGAAAACTGTGGTATGATGTTATAGTTTACAATTTAATAAAATTGTCAGACTACTTACAGATGGCCGCGATGATGTATTAAATATTTTAAACGATATTTTGTTAAAACCAATTCAAATAAAGACACACCACCACAATCCTAACACACCAATAACGGTATATAAACTTGCCAAAGCGTATAGCAGCAAAAATGTAAGCAATAATTAAACTGTTGCTGTGAATTATATGTGTAATTTAAATTCAAAGTTGGAACTAAAAACATGCAAAACATAATAAAGCGTCTTTGCCCGGCTTTGAACGGACAATGCAGCGGATATATACTTGTTTAAATAACTCATACATGTTTAAAGAAGCATAAAGAAACAATTTTAACTATTTCTTTTGTTGAGAAGATAAAATTAAGGATTTGAACAATAGTATTAATTCAAATACTACTAATACTACTAATACTTATACTAATACTAATATTAATACTAATACTAATACTAAAATACTAATACTAAAACAAATACTAATACTAGTTATAATACTAAAGATAATAATAATAATAATAATAATAATAATAATAATAATAATAATAATAATAATAATAATAATAATAATAATTGTTGGCGGGGAATTATTTTATGTAATTCTATGATAATAATAAATTAATAATTAATATGAGTATTCAATGATTGTTCGACGAACTTATTTCAAACACAAATATTTTACTTTACGTAAATATAATTGAAAATTTACAAGAGTATTCAATGACTGTTCGACGAACTTATTTCAAATACAAATATTTTACTTTAAGTAAATATAATTGAAATTTTACACAAATATAACACTTTAAAATCAAAATATAACATAATGTCAGTATTTCACAGATTGTAATGGTGTTGCTTTGTGTATTTTGATCGGTTAGGTGTCCATTAAAAATATTGTCTGCAAACGTTAATGTTGAACTTTTAATGAACTAATTTAACCGTTATATAATATGCACTACATTAAACTATGCCATTAGTACTGGTTCCGTGCAGGAAAAAGCCTGAATGGTGTCGATGTACCGAAAGAATTATCCGAAATAACGGAGGTCGAATTAATACCAAAGACATCTTGTTATAAAGTTATTGCAAAATGGAACCCTTTTATATTTTATTCAAATATCAGTTTAATGTGTGATATAATAATAAAATCAGCGCCCTTATCAACTTACTAACACAAGAGCGAGTTATTTTTATCTTTACCGCAGCAACACTTGGCAATACTTTTAAGCTGTTTAAATATAAAAGGTTTCTTAACGCAACCGGAAGCAGTTAAGCGTTGGCATCATTGCTAGTCCGACGAATATAAATTGTCAACGTCTTTCGTAAATTTTTCAAAATTCTATTCACAGCTTTATGTCACGTAGGTGAATGGCAGAACTTGTCAGAATGTTTGTCTTTTTGTAACATGTCAGTGTCGCAAGTAACAAGTTCCGTCATGTCAATAGAAAAGCTAAAATCCCCAACACCATCGAAATGTCAAAATTTGGCAAGAACATTTAAAAAAGCCCCGCTCAATCGTATAGTCAGACATCACGCCCAATTTGTGAGAAAAATTGTAACCTAGAGTGTAAATAGACGAAAAGAAAGACGCGATTAGAATAAATTACCTCACCCGCGAAGGTTACACTACACCATTGTGTTTGGTAACAGTCCGCTCGTGGCTAATATATGCAAAGACTTGGTTTCAATTGTCGTCTGCTCTCGAAGTGTCTCAATCAAAGTCTCATTTTGAACGAGAGTCAAAATAGTTGTTATTTTTTAAACGGTGACTCAAAAGTCGCCGAGGATGTAAAATGTAAATGTTGCTATTTCACCTGTAATGACATTTGACAGGTCAAGTGTGGTGGTATTTTAATCGCCCGGGGGACGAGACAGGCAGCCGCTTGTTCGTACTCGCAAATTTCACCCAGTGGATAGGCGATGTAACGTTGGGTGACCGAAGCAGGGGAAAAAAGAACATCAAGAATATCTTCGAGGTCTTGTTTAGTTTAAAACTGTTTATTTAAGCTCGATTGCATCAGAAGTCTCCGGCTTATTGAAACGTTCTCTATTCCGTCTCCTGTGCATAGAACCTAAAACAAGGGGTCTTTGGGGGGGATCTTAAAAGCGCTCCCGAGTAGGGATCGAACCCGGTCGCTAGGCGGACTCCATATCCATTACGCCACGGCGACACTTCGATGTGTACGCGTCGCTACATCCTTCAACCGAAGCCGATGGGAAAGAAAATCGACTTCCGGTGAAGTTCCCAACGAGCAGTAAAAAGACTATGTTCTAACTTGACTGCAGTTCTAAATATTCCCGGCGAGTAATTGGTATACTAAATTGTGTCTAAAAAGTGCTGAAGCCGACGCAGGAATAACTATGTTGACGTAAGAACTGACGATAATATTTGTATTATGTATGTCTGTTTGCTGCTACGATACCAGCGCCGTTGGTGGCGCCAGCGTACAGTGTCCCTCAGCGTTCTCGATATACCTTGAGGTAGAGATGGCGAGTGATTTACAAAGCTGGAAACTTGATACATGAAGTGCGCACAATGGTGCTCTGTGCTCGAACGCTTATTAGTAACACTTCAGGTCACTGGTCTTGCAACTGATACGAAAGCTCTATGTCCACAAATCACAACGAAGGCATATGACTCAGAGGCGATAAATATAATTCGTGTTATTTCGTCTCCGAAAATTCAAATTCTTCGTAATTAAATGTGTTTGTCTTCTTGTTTTAAGGATTGATATAAATTTTGGATTCAGACAGATAATGTCTTCAAATGTAACTAAAGACAACAAAGATTAAGTAAATTAAAGAAAAAACAACAAAACACAACACTCGAAAAACTGAACGACAAAAATAACAGCAAAAAAAAACACACCATATACCCTGCTGTTTATGGCATTTCGTTTTGTGCAAATTCTCTAAATATTTTTAAGAGAGCAATACTTTTTCATTATTTTGTTTTCATTAATATATCTTATCCATGATTGCGCTTCAAATGAAATATGAACCAAAATACAACGGCTGAAATTGACTTCCGCACGTATTATTGGAACATTGAACTTATTCCCTGGATACCAAATTCGTCGGCAACAATATTTGAAACTGAATCCTAATTCTTCAAGTTTTATTGACCAATTATTAAGCTAGCCTGTATTAACTCCGTCCACTGACATCATGGTGTCCATTAACTGTCGAATACTCTCGCGCCTTTATTCCATTGTCATGCGCAGTGCAGACGAAAGGCTAGATAATCGATTAATTTTCATTTGCAGATCATATGGACCAAGCAGCGGGGGAATCAAAGTGGCAGCCAATGATTTATGGGCGAGCGCTGGCTATCGACACGTACATCCAGTGAACAAATACCAAGATGGGCTTCTATAGACACTACTGCATTATGTAGACATTTCAGTGGCTTTGTAAAGGAGCCAATAACATGATTAATTATTATTGACTACGCAATGAAGAGTATTTTGTTCACTGTTTAAACGTGTTATATTATTATTTGCATGATCAAATATTGCAATAGAATTGTTTTGAATGCATCCGTGTATAAATTATTTGGATTTGTTTACTTATTAACTTAATTTTGCTCTTTTATTCTTTATCTATTTTTTTCCCCAATTATAGTTAATTCCATGACAGTACTCATGATTAAATGTCTTATTTTAGACGCTTAATTACCTCATTAATGTAATAAGAAAACAGGGCGGAGTCATTAACAGTAAGTAGCCGCAGATCTACAGGTGTGAAATATAACGCGTGTGCACTAAAAGACCTCGCTTTCACAGATAACTGAAAGTTACAAAAACTGGAGTTGTTTCGACAACAACTGTAATCATTATATTTCTCTACAAAAACAACATAAACTTCTTCATTTAACACATGCTCTTTGGATTGACGTGTAGATATTGGCAGAAAATTACGTTTTATGACGTTCCAGCAATATATCCATTGCGAAAATCCAGCTATTCCACTTCAGAATGCCTTAAATGAGCTATAAAACGTCCATAAAGTAGAAGTTTACGGCAGAAAAAGTAATTTAATCCACGAAAACGGAATAATACTTTTCTGGTTTATTGTGCTGTTAAACAAGTTTCGGTCATAAACATTTCGGATAATTCAGGCAACAATCAAGATGAAAGTTTGGCTTACGGTTAAACTTATTTATCGCAAAATTCGACAGTTATGCGTTTTGGCATGATATACATAGTACTAACAGAACAGAAATGTATTACGCCGTGTACATAGTACATCGTTAGTCTTAACCATGTAATAATACACATATCAAAAGGTAATGTTAACCCTTTGAGTGCTGGAACCGGATTTTGAAGGTTTTTGCAAACAGTTTGGATCCAGATGAGACGCCACAGAACGTGGCGTCTCATCAGGATCCAAACTGTTTGCTATTCCGATAGTATTCTTTGAAAAAAAATCGAAGAAAATGCTAATTTTAGAAATTCAGCAGACGACATTTTAGCAGACGACAAATTACCCAGCATGCAAAGGGTTAAGAGGAAGTGAGCATACAGTAATAAGTAGTGTACGTACAATCTAACGTGATACATGACAGTAGTTTTGAAAAAAAAAACGCATTTTTACAAAAATATTTATGTTACAGGGTGACTATCATGCTGTTTATATTTATGGGAATAAACTAAATTGGAAAATTGATTGTCGCGCGCATACCATTTGGATTATTATATGCTATTCATAATAATAATAATACATAACACAGAACATATATTGAGGATATGTGTTAGTTTCGGTAAATAATCGATTTTAATTCAATAAAGGTCTAATAATTTAATTAATTAATATTTTCACGAGGGTCGCAGCCACGAGTGAAAATATTTTTTTTATGATCACGTGTGGATGAAAAATCTGCAGAAGAAACAAGGTTTTTGCTTTTCCACGGATAATTCCACAGGAATAATATCGTGATAACGAATATTGAACTACGTTTTTAATATCCTTGTTTGAAAAAGAAGGTTAATAATAAGATATTCAAAAGAACACAAACGATAACAAATCAATTAAGAGAGGTAGAAACTGAAGCACTACTTTGACGGAATTATACCTCAAGCGACTTTCAAATGTAACATTTCCATGCACCTATCGTGCGACTATATTTAATGTCGCATGGGCCACTATATAATGTCACACTCACGAAGAACTAAACAATATACAAAAAGAAAACCAGAATTCAGCGAATGTAACTTAAAATTAACCTAAAGCGTCCGAATGTGCTCACGTGTATCTACTGTTTTAACAAAATTGTATCAAAGAAACTCAACAATGCAATAATACGTTTTCAAACACTATAAGTACATTAGAAATAATAAATAAAAAATACGGTTCATTAAAAAAATCACTTAAACAAGACTTAAACAAAAGAATATATTTTCAAGGTGAAGCTAAAAGAAGTATTTTTTCCTCACGGAGTTTCAAAGCATTAATGACAAACCTGGTCAAATTGGTAATAGCTAAACAATGTTATACGGATTTATTTTATTTTTTATTTCATAATGTTAGGCCATTTGAATAGAATACCATAGTTTGTAAGCCACATTTTGTGCGAAATAATCGGACACGAGAGGGGAAAGCGATTTTCAAAAGTGTTTAAGGTACAGGGCACACATTTTCTTTCTTATCTGTTTATGCCATTGTTCCAGTTTCTATTTCCAATATATGAGCGCTATATAAACCCTGATAATTTCCGCTTTTGAGTTGTGTTGATAATACTATCTAAATTTGTATCATACTTGAAATCCGACTAAAACATTAATAATACTCTAAGTTTGGTTGATCATTTATTGTATCGTGCACATTTTTGATATACCGATATTTAATAATATCAGGTTTATTTTATGTATATATTTTCAATTTTCAGTTTAAGTATACAACACTTTTCTGTTTATAACATCGCAAGTTAGAAAGATTTCACAAAAGCAAAAAAAGGTTGTTGACGCCTCAAATTAGTGTTCTGAGAAAACTGGGCATAATGCATGTGCGTAAAGTGTCGTCCGAGATTAGCCTGTGCAGTCCGCTTTTATTGTTGTTTTTTTTTTCGTTTAAAGAAAGACTTTTCTAAACGAAAACCCAGTATAGGCGGATAGTTTCGTCTCTGATAAGCCTCTGCGGACTGCACAGTCTAATATCAGGCTTGGCGAAATTGCCGGTCCGTCGGTACTGACCGGCAAATTTTCATTTGGTCCGGCAGGTTTAACCAGAATGTCGGTCCTTGTGACCGGCAAAATAAATGTGAAATGATTGCAAACATATCATATTTTTTCAAAGTTGAAAATTCGAAGAGCAAACCCTTTACTACAGTCTACATCATGAAAATGAAATCGCTCATTGTTTTGATGTTTGCAATAAGTTTGTTACGTACAATTAGCANGGTAAGATTTCTTGGATGTGAGTCTATTCTTTTAATCTTACCTCAACGAATGGTTAGGTAAATATGTGACCGAGTTTAGGACAATAAAGTATAACGAATAGCTGCACACGACCTGGTACCACACCCTTCCAGTACCACGAGGAGTAACAAATCGGTCAAACTATATGAGCCGCGCTCTGTGAAAAGGGGGTTTAATGCATGTGCGTAAAGTGTCGTCCCAGATTAGCCTGTGCAGTCCGCTTTTATTGTTGTTTTTTTTCGTTTAAAGAAAGACTTTTCTTAACGAAAACCCAGTATAGGCGGATAGTTTCGTCTCTGATAAGCCTCTGCGGACTGCACAGTCTAATATGGGACGACACTTTACGCACATGCATTAATTCTCTTTTTCTCAGAGCGCGGCTCATAGTCTTTATTTCTATGAGCGTGTTGTTGGAAACCGACTCGGATCAATTAGTCCTATGACACTCCCGTATCTTCGAATTCATTCCGCCATAACTGAGTGATCAGGATGGAGCATCATACCGGACACTATGTCAAAACGGGCGTAACCCACAACGGACACTACGTCAAAACGAGCGTAACCCAAGACAATGTTTTCGTGTGACCCGGTCCTGCTAATAATGACATTATCAACACATCCAATAAAGCTATCCGAGGCCTTTCCACCGTACTCATCAATTTTATCCGATACTTGCAACGTCTATTCGCCGATAAAAAAGATCTCCCCGACGCCATCTTGGGAAGGTATGCAAATGTGGGGGTCGGGTTTCAAAAACAGGGCTCATGTCCCCGAGGGCTGCTTTGTTTGTTATCATAGACAGTCCGTGTCAATGTGGGAAATAGCCTTGAGAGATTTGCTGGTTCAGCCGAAAGAAAATAACAACATACTGGGGGTGTTTTGTATGCACCACTTTACACCAGTCTGCTTTTCTTTGCAATGCCTTCCCACTGATAATTTAACAGAACGGAACAGAACAGAACACAATATTTTTTTTCACTTAAGCATATTGCAGCTAATCGTGATAATACAGACGGAAATATTTGAGCACTTCCTAATTCATATGTATATGTATTACGAAAACATTTGTATACTCTGGAAGATATAGATATCAGTTTTGTTTTATTTTACCGTAAAAGCTGCTGCAATAAACTCGAATAGTTGTCGATTTAACGATACATCATGCGTTTATTTTCGACCAGTCTATTTGATCTCGACTGTATCAAAAACTTCTATGCAGACATGTTTGAGAACGTTACCCGCGAAGAACTAGCACCAGGGATTTTGAAAAGACTGATTGAGAACGCCTCACCAGTGGGCATCGAACCTTAGACATATGAGTTGTATCGCGAATCGTGTATGACTCTCTTTCGACCAACTCATACGTTTATTGCCGGAGTGGGGCTGGTTATTTGTCAGTCGAATACAGAACAAACGCGTTTAAATTCTCCTTTTTAATGAGCATTTTTGAGAGCAAGTGTAAAATGTGTTTCCTTTAAAATCCCTTGTATCAAAACTTTGATACGAATAATTTTGTGAATAGGTTTCTCGCACAGTCCAAATGACTGTTGTCCCAGATGCGGGCAGCGTTTGAGTGAACAGCAAGTGCCAGTAAATATTTACTCTGGGGATGACTTTGAGCATAAAAATGCAGACAATTTGACAACTCATTTTACGCCTACGAGTATCCGAGATTGAAATTCCTCTCCTGATTCCGGTTATCAAACGTGAAACAGCGCTATCTGAAAGGTGCTCTAAGGTTCGATACACGCACACCCCGAGCCAAGAAAAAAAACATATCTCGTGCGTCGTCGCGTGCATTTGATTAGCCGGCTCATTAACGAGTAAACAGTATACACGTGTAAATAGACAAGAAATGGCGAAAGAACGAAACAAAGAATGCAGTTGTTGGGCTGATAGGAAATGATTGTTGGAATTCTCCAACAGATAACTTCTGATAGCATATACATGTTTTTTGTAAATTGCTTAAAGGCACCTCCAATTGTTTCTCATAAAGAAAGAATATAAGACATTCCTCGCTTCTTTAAATAAATTAAATGAATTTGCACCAATAATTCATTTTATGTATACGCATGTGCATGTGCATCATGAATGTGCATGCACTTAAAGTTTGTACACGCAATATCCAGAGTTGTATAGAATCATGTTAGGAGATCACGTTCTATGCTGTACATAAATAAAATGAGTAACACAAACATAATTCGTGTGTCAAGTATACACCCATCTTTTGACAAATGATAGCAAAATAATTTGTCAATTTTAAATTATTTAAAGAAATCAATATGCTTTTTATATCTTAAAATAAATTTATGCTTTGAAAAATCAATTTCCAATTGTGAAATCCCTGTAGTGAATGTTAACTACAGAAACATATTTTGCAACTGCATAAAGTTACATCAAATAGTGAATGCGTTTTACAAAGGCAAGATATGAAACCTTTTATATCAAGGGTATCAGTATTCCCTTTGTTATGACAGGTACATCATATCCATTTCAACCCGCTGACGCCAGAATGTTTTGTTCTTCACTTATCAACGCAAAACCGCTTGCCTGTCAGTCATTCCATTACGGAATGCGGCTCTTCGCTTGAAAATATTCCGTCTATCGGCGGGGCTTATCGTGACTTAAAAAGCATACTCACTTGAAACGCGGTCTTTTTTAAACGTTCTTTTTGCGTCTCTTTTAAAATTAGCTTTAGATGATTACACATCACAATGAGTGCCATGTGTGAATTACAAGTATTCCCACTCTTCGGAAATTTTCCTATCGAAGCATCTACGTTTTCAAGTGGGTGTAATTCAATCAGGGAAGCTTTTAATGAAAAGGTGATTTATACAGAAATTAAGTTAAGAAATCAAAGGAAGTCCTACCCGGAACCCGCGGAGATGTGTCCCTCCTATGTTCTTCGTTTTTGGCAGAGATTTGACGAACAGATCAGGGTTTATGTTTCCAAATGTTCTATCGCTCTATGGGATCACGCCAGAATTTGCTGTACATAACTCGAAACGTTGGGCATTAATTACCGATTAAAATATTGGTAAGTACCAAGTAACGATCTTTTCGCGGGCTTTGTATCACGTCGCCATAAATCGTCATTGTAATTATTGCAACAATGCCACATTCTTTAAAAAACAGAAGTATATATGTACATTCATACACGATCATACTAAAAATCAAAACAGATAAAAGCTGACGAATAAAAAACGTGAATAAAAGTGAAGAAAACAGTACTTGAAAACGATAGAAATTAAAGTGTTATACAATTACAAATAATTTTCGAGTGTATACTAGAAAACTCATTCATGTACAAAGCATGTACACTTTTGAGAAATCCCCACTATTCTGGGCCGATAGACCCAATTATTTACTCTGCAGCAAATACGTGTCGGTTTCGGCTAAGCCTTGATCGTCGTGAATTTCATTAAAGTAAACACAATTTATCTTATGGTACCATTATAAGACAGTCAACACATTTATTTAATAGGTTCTCGCTCATATTCAAGTATTTTTTAAGATTGAGAAAATACGATATTTGACATCAAAATCGTCTATATTCGCTTTAAACATGTTGACTGTAGAACGACTAAATTTCATTCAAAGAAAATGAATACTAAACCAGTAATTTTAACACATCGCCAAATTTTCAAAGAAACTATATAAGTATATAATACGGTTAATACAACGCTGATGAATAACAACGAATACGGGAAATAAACAATTTTATTTAAAGTAATATTAATACTCAAAAATCAACGGCAAATTTCGTAAAGTATTTCGTAAAATAAAATTACCCAATAAAAAATCAACAACGAATACGGGAAATAAACAATATTATTTAAAGAACATTTATACTCAAAAATCAACGGAAATTTCGTAAAGTATTTCATTAAATAAAGTACCATGTTAGTATTCGTGTGTCGTATGAATAGATATCAGTGCGGGACAATAAAATGGAATTAATTGTGACACGAAAAATTAAAAACAAGCATTTTATATCTACAAACATCCATGTTACCAGAAAACATCTCGTTTTGAAATTTTGGCTTTTGCTACAAGGAACATTGAATTTTTATTGGGTAACTTTATTTTACGAAATACTTTACGAAATTTCCGTTGATTTTTGAGTATTAACGTTACTTTAATCTTATTGAGGACATACCGGTAATGCCCAATATTCTTCACAGAAGTCTGAGTAGCGAGTACTTTTCTAAATTTCAAATAATTTGACATATAGTTTTTAGTAATGGTATGTCACTGTTCATCAAAATACATCATCCAACAATAGATAAACAGCAGCAAATGTTAGTACGGGCATAAGTCCAACATACTGATTAATAGTGATTATATAATGTTTGAATCTAACACTTAATAAAAAAATAATATCATAAAATATGATTACCAGACCACATCTAGCGTTGAGATTTTTGCTATTGCTGTAAGGAATACTGATTTTGTATGTGTTAACTTTATTTGACGAAATATTTTACGAAATATTCGTTGATTTTGACCGTTATAGGGGCTTTAAAGGAGAATACACATGAACATCTATTTGTTCATTGTGTTTCCGTTTTGTGACCGTGACCCCCAGTGACTATTGTAACAGTGTCGATTATTTTCAACCGCATTGGATAGGTTAATTTATGAATTGTTTCTGCTCGAGTCAAAGGACAATCATGTGCGTTATGCCTACTGGTGTGGCTAGAGGAAGTCTTGGAATAAATAGCAAAAAATCATAGAAATCAAACATGGCGCTGGAAAATAGTTTTCTTAACCCAATAACATGTAATACACATCAATGAGAAAATAGCGCTGACATAAAACGTCTTAAATGTAAATCATTCGACAAGAATAATTAAACAAGAGGGCCATGGGCCCTAAGGCGCTCATCTGAGAGCCAAAGAAACTAGACTATTCTGGCTGATTCATGAAGATTGGACCAAAAAAGTGACTTCTAATGTTTTTATTACATTTGACCTGGTGACATAGTTTTTGAGCTCATATGACCCAGTTTCAATCTCTGCCAAGATTTCTTTGGGACAAATGTTCTGACCAAGTTTCATAAAGATTGGATAATAAATGTGACTTCTAGAGTGTTAACAAGGTTTTACTATAGCCATATAAGGACAACTGCCCCGCCCCCTGGCGGTTTTTTTTTTCTTCAACAGACCAGAACCATTTTTGAACTCATCCAAGATATCATAAGAACAAATGTTCTGACCAAGTGTCATAGAGATTGGACAAAAATGTGACTACTAGAGTGTTAACAAGGTTTTACGATATCCATATAAGGAAAACTCATCTGCCCCCTGGCGGCCATGTTTTTCATCCAACTGGAACCATTTTCGAACTTGTCCAAGATCTTATTGGGACACATGTTCTGATAAAGTTTCATGAAGATTGGGCAATTAATGTGGCCTCTAGAGTGTTAACGAGGTACATGTTGACGCCGCACGACGGACGACGCAACACGGACAAAAGGCGATCAAAATAGCTCACCATGAGCACGTTGTGCTCAGGTGAGCTAAAAAGATATTTAAAACAATGTTTGGTTTCACGGTAATACGGTGTAATATATTCTCAGTACAATAATTATTTTTAAACATTTTTACTGTCACAAGCGAACATGAAATTATTCATTTTCTTTCACTGAGAAAATATTTAACAATATTTCCCCGAAAGCAATCAAATATCAATATAAAAATGCCGTATTTAAATAACATTTATTATAGCGACCAATGTTTTTCCAGTACTACGCCGATAGAAAACTCTTAATTCTGGAATCTTCGCTATACTATTCTTTTGAACATTTATTCAACTAAATATATACTTATCAAACCTCTTTTTCAGTTTCGTTACACACAAATGGGACTGTATGTGCTATATTAAAAATATTTACATTTTGATCTTGGACCCACGTGATTACATGCGTTATCAATTGCACCAAACGTACTTTTAAGCGGCCAGGCTTGCGATACTTTTATGAGTTTGATGTTTGACACGACATACGTGTGACGTGACGGCTAAATGCAACCAGATTTAATGTCACCATAAAACGTGCCGTACAGTGTTGTCATATTGTACGATCGGGTTAACCCTTTCAGTGCTGGAACCGAATTTTGAAGGCCTTTGCAAACAGTTAAGATCCAGATGAGACGCCACAGAACGGGCGTCTCATCAGGATCCAAACTGTTTGCTATTCTGATAGTATTCTTTGAAAAAAAAACGAAGAAAATGCTTATTTTAGAAATTCAGCAGACGACATTTTAGCAGACGACAAATTTCCCAGCATGCATTTAGGGTTAATATGAGTGACGTCAAATCATATTGCTGGAATTACTAGTATTTGATTTATTGGATGTTAAGACTAAGAGCAAATCTGTTACAAATATGACAATGATGTAAGAGCAAAATGTCAACAGAAAATCCGTCAATCATTCGATCCTTCAGTATCAATCAGATAAAGTACTGAATACAGCATGTTACAAATCGACATCGAATGTTCCTATTTTTATCCCACTGCACCATCAGATTGCTTTTGCAAACTTAAAAATAATAAAAGCCATTTCATGTAATAGTTATATCGACATAATGGAAACACGGCGTTCACAAAGCGGTGTTATGATATAGAGATAATGATACACTTGTCATTGCGAATATGTATGCCCTGCCACGAATGACCCGTTCAATTGTTCATATAGCGGCAAGGATTTACTTGTTTTCATCTGTAATAAGAGGCATATCCCGAGAGTTTGAAATTTAAACATGCCCATTCGATTTGCGATCAGCTGGAACCACATGTGTCCCCTAAACCCCTCCTGAAACAGTTTGGCATTGGATTTCGATTTCTTATACTGATCGGTATGAAGGCACCACATATTTACACTATGCTTTTCCATTGGAGATTTTAAAATTAAAACATGCATTATGTATACACTTTGAGGTCAGCTGTGCCCCCTCACATGTTAATCCTTGCCTGTATACTCACCTCCCCGCATCGTTATTTCGCGATCTCGCATTTTCAGATCGTGTGATTGCAACCTCCATCCTCGATGCAAGATTGCGAGAATACGTTGCGAGATTGCAACCTCGATGCGAGAGGGCGAAATAAATACCGCAATTATTGAAACACGTCCGTTATAACTTTCAGAACATGTTTTACTGTTTTCATTAACTTTATTATTCTATATTTGAGATGGCCTAGTTTTCAAACTAATGCAATATTATTCTTTCGCAAAACATGCTCACAATGATAATGTTATACGTTTATGATTTTTCTAAATATTATTATTGGTCTACCTGCCACGAGTGCAAATTAAATAAAAATGTACAGGCTAATTTCAGGCTAATCAGGGACAACACTTTCCGCTTTTATGGTATTTTTCGTTTAACGAAAGTCTCATCTAAGCAAAAATACCGTTAAGGCGGAACGTATCGTCCCTAATTAGCCTGTGCGGACTGCAATCTGCGACGACACATGCATTAAACCCTCTTTTCACAGAGCGAGACTCAGTTGTTTTATGTTACCAAGAATTCCAAGCTCTTTCATGATGCCGATGCCTCGCATATGATTTTTCTAAAACAAAACGCACGGAACAAAAATGCATTGATAAATTTTGAATTATTTGCGATAATGTGTTTGTAAACATGTTTGGTTTGATGTTCAGTATACTAGTAATTGTACACGTATTTGTATATATATATATATTATCTCAAAATGCATATTTATTATTTTATTATATAAAAGGTCATGCTTATGTTCTACTGTGTTATCTCATAATATACTTTTGACGAAAGGCATATGTTTAAGCATAACGCAACGGTGAAGCTACGAAATAAAGTACAGATACGTGCAAGAAAAACGATTCTCGTCTTTCCATTGAACGTTTTCGTAATATAGAAAAAACATCGGAAAAAAAACACACAAAAGACAAAAATGCGATATAAAATATGATTAGAATTATTTGAAAAGTTAATCAGGTGATAACTGATTGACACCTGAAAAATTAATTCCACACAAATAAGCAAGTTGATCAGAAAATGTCCACAATACAATTTCTTACACCGGTGAAGGCGAGGCTTATCTGTTAATGCTTCGCATTAAATTGACCGTAAACGAAGCATTTGTCGAAACACAGATAACGTGATTTAAAATTAACCGGAAAACCTGCAAAAAATGTTCAAACCCCTGGAAACAATGCATCTTCAAAGAAACACGAAAAAATCTGCTTATCAGGTGCCTTTACCGGACAACAACAAAGGCAAAATACATGCGATGTTGTGTCGCTTCGGCTCATCCAATCTTAAAGCGCTAATAAGTCTCATGTCTTTTAAGTTTCAAAATTTGATTTTAATTCGGGGCACGTGGACGGCCGATTGAATTATTCCGGTCCAGCCCTTCCGGTGGCCCTTCAACCATGAGAGGTGCGCGTCCGGCGGAAAATCCAATCATGCCGAACGCACCGAAGTGTTCCAAATGAATACTGATCTCTCATGTGAAACGAGTGAAGCAGAAGATCCTGAATATTAGTCTGAAAAAAGTTGACATGATGATGATAAATGAGGCGCGATGTCTTATGGGTTCATTTTGATTGTTTGCCTAGTATGGCTTAATTAACCTTTCATGACACTATATCGACGAGGCGCGTTGCACAATATTGTGTAAAGCGACATGCGTAGTAATACTCGTAGCACCGATTTGCATCTCACTTCGGGAAACGCAAGGCATAATTAAAACAATTTGATGCATAAGAATGAGTCCGACGCTTGCCCAAAGAAAATAGTCCCTTCACCACAGGAGCTTTAGCCTTCCTTTTCACTGGGTAGAAAGAGGATATGTTGGGATAACAATGAACAAGTAGAGATGTCAATTTTCTCGTTGACGAAGATGGATGGTGCGAAAGCTGGCTCTAGTTTTTTTCTGCAAGACTACAATTTCCATCGCTAATCAGTAACAAACAGCGACGTATTGGTAGTGTTTGATATATGGACGGAGCGCCAAGGCGAGTTTCCGGGAATCTGTCACTCTTCCTATTAGCCGTTGATCGAATCGGTTCCGGGTTTTAGATACGCATATTTTAATCTATAAATAAATGCGTATGCGGAGGACAGAACTGTGTTATATATTTTTCTTAAAAGATTAAATGATCAAAGCGGTTTTGATTGTGGATGTGCAAGTTAGCCAACGAAAATAATGCATTCATGTATTTGCTATTACAAACAATAAACATTTATGAAACATATATAAAATTAAAATTGTTTTTTATTGGTATTAAGGTTTTTGAACTATAATACGACCTTTTGGTTTTCTGTTTGTTCGTCGCATATCCCATCGTGTTATTGTATTCTGAATCCAAAATCAAAGTTTAAAAACAATTCATCGCACAATTTTTTGTTTGTCATTTCACGTTGTCAACCCACCAATTATTTCCTTGTCCTTTTTTATTACAATTACAAAGTTCACTCTCAAGAATATAAATAAAAGGTAAAGGTCTTTTTTATCATGGTGTCACCCCTATTGAAAGGGCCAGCCAATTTTGACTTATGAGACACTTTTTGCGCGTATACCATGTACCTCCCAACTCCTATCACTATGCCAGGCGCCAGGCGGATAGAAGTCGGTAACCATTCATGTTTAACGCTCGCGGCTCACGAGCCGGCCATATCGGAACAAGTCCCATGACAAACATCCATCCTTCGACAAACGCTCCCCATGGGGCTCGAACCTTCGACCTCCCGATCCCGAGGCGGACGCCTTATCCACTTGGTCTAGGTAAATATTGACAACGCAAAACTTCGTTGGTATGTATTTATACATAAATGCAGCATACATGCATCCATGATAGCAAACGACGTGTAGAAAGTGGAAAAAAAAATAAAAGAATAAGCACACAAGTGTTGTAATGTCCGCTCAGAAAACCAGAACAATACCAATCTCTAGTCATGTCATTTAAAATATAATTTCTTCAATCAATAACGACAGAAGGAAAATACAAACGTTGAGAATATACATTTTTCTATGGTGTAATATTGATCGATAAATAAAAAATAATACTTAAGTTTTACAGCACACATTTCGAGTTCCAGCTTCGATTGCTATGGTACATATTTTTGCACAAACGAATATGCCATATCCATGCATCAGTTACGAATTTGTGGTATTGCATAAATGTATGGAACATATTGTATGTACATTTGTATATGACACTATCACAAACTGCTTATAAGTATGAATGGCATGTAGCACGTCATTTGTAAACAAAAGCAATCGGGCAAGAAATAATTCATACTGCTCAGATCTTATTGCTTACAGAAATAATTCATACTGCTCAGATCTTATTGCTTACAGAAATAATTCATACTGCTCAGATCTTATTGCTTANTTAACCGGAAAACCTGCAAAAAATGTTCAAACCCCTGGAAACAATGCATCTTCAAAGAAACACGAAAAAATCTGCTTATCAGGTGCCTTTACCGGACAACAACAAAGGCAAAATACATGCGATGTTGTGTCGCTTCGGCTCATCCAATCTTAAAGCGCTAATAAGTCTCATGTCTTTTAAGTTTCAAAATTTGATTTTAATTCGGGGCACGTGGACGGCCGATTGAATTATTCCGGTCCAGCCCTTCCGGTGGCCCTTCAACCATGAGAGGTGCGCGTCCGGCGGAAAATCCAATCATGCCGAACGCACCGAAGTGTTCCAAATGAATACTGATCTCTCATGTGAAACGAGTGAAGCAGAAGATCCTGAATATTAGTCTGAAAAAAGTTGACATGATGATGATAAATGAGGCGCGATGTCTTATGGGTTCATTTTGATTGTTTGCCTAGTATGGCTTAATTAACCTTTCATGACACTATATCGACGAGGCGCGTTGCACAATATTGTGTAAAGCGACATGCGTAGTAATACTCGTAGCACCGATTTGCATCTCACTTCGGGAAACGCAAGGCATAATTAAAACAATTTGATGCATAAGAATGAGTCCGACGCTTGCCCAAAGAAAATAGTCCCTTCACCACAGGAGCTTTAGCCTTCCTTTTCACTGGGTAGAAAGAGGATATGTTGGGATAACAATGAACAAGTAGAGATGTCAATTTTCTCGTTGACGAAGATGGATGGTGCGAAAGCTGGCTCTAGTTTTTTTCTGCAAGACTACAATTTCCATCGCTAATCAGTAACAAACAGCGACGTATTGGTAGTGTTTGATATATGGACGGAGCGCCAAGGCGAGTTTCCGGGAATCTGTCACTCTTCCTATTAGCCGTTGATCGAATCGGTTCCGGGTTTTAGATACGCATATTTTAATCTATAAATAAATGCGTATGCGGAGGACAGAACTGTGTTATATATTTTTCTTAAAAGATTAAATGAACAAAGCGGTTTTGATTGTGGATGTGCATATATAAAATTAAAATTGTTTATTATTGGTATTAAGGTTTTTGAAATATAATACGACCTTTTGGTTTTCTGTTTGTTCGTCGCATATCCCATCGTGTTATGGTATTCTGAATCAAAAATCAACGTTTAAAAACAATTCATCGCACAATTTTTTGTTTGTCATTTCACGTTGTCAACCCACCAATTATTTCCTTGTCCTTTTTTATAACCATTACAAAGTTCACTCTCATGAACATACATATTGACAACGCAAAACTTCGTTGGTATGTATTTATACATAAATGCAGCATTAATGCATCCATGATAGCAAACGAGGTGTAGAAAGTGGAAAAAAATAAATAAAAAATAAGCACACAAGTGTTGTAATGTCCGCTCAGAAAACCAGAACAATACCAATCTCTAGTCATAAGTCATTTAAAATATAATTTCTTTAAACAATAACGACAGAAGGAAAATACAAACTTTGAGAATATACATTTTCTATGGTGTAATATTGATCGATAAATAAAAAATAATGCTTAAGTTTCACAGCACACATTTCGAGTTCCAGCTTCGATTGCTATGGTACATATTTTTGCACAAACGAATATGCCATATCAATGCATCAGTTAAGAATTTGTGGTATTGCATTAACTTATGGAACATTATTATTGTATGTACATTTGTATATGCAACTATCACAAACCGCTTACAAGTATGAATGGCATGTAGCACGTCATTTGTAAACAAAAGCAATCGGGCAAGAAATAATTCATACTGCTCAGATCTTATTGCTTACAGAAATAATTCATACTGCTCAGATCTTATTGCTTACAGAAATAATTCATACTGCTCAGTTCTTATTGCTCATAGAAGTATTGATATGCAGAATTAGTTTCCTTATAGTATAATTTAATTGTTCTAACGTATGTTTAAATATGTAAAAATGATGGATAGGTCATAATCAACTCACATCGTAACAAGCAATATGTTAACGTGCTACCTACACAGATCAATAAGAAATTGCTCTCATAAGCCGTTGAATAAATACGTCTTGTATAATGAAAAAGACATGAGAAATTTTGACTTGATCAATAAATGGACTGATTCACACTTTGTTAATCTTTTTGTAATGTCAACTTATCTATTTATGAACGACACTACAATGTGTGTTACAGTTTAAAATAATTATACGAGCACAAAAAACGGTGATGTAAAAAATAGTTTCAACAAATGTATTTTCCTCTACACCATAGAGACTTTTAATTTGATGTATTGCATATTAGAACGACCATCTAGTTTTGATTTTGACCAAATTATCTATAAATTCGACGCCGAGACTCGTAGGTCGTTCGGGTCGACGAAAATGTACGAAATAAGGCGATATTACACGAAGTTCACTACAGGTCTAAAACCTTAAGGTAATCATCATTTCAACAGGAAGTTATTGAATATACACATGTATATAAAGGTTATTCATTTTTTTTCCGGTTTGTTAACAATGAACAAAGCGCTGTTTACGTCACATATTAACACAATTAAAATTTGCAATTTTCACTATGCGACTAAAGCGTATAAAATAGAACGCTGTTCGCTTTCGTGTATACTAAATTATTGGAAGCATATACGTTTATGTACAGAAAAATAAGACTATATGGTATTTTGTAGTAAACCAATTAAAATAACAAATGCTTCGAGTGGATTGTATAAACATAGAAATATCAAAATCTTTTTGAATCTACCTTATTTTTTAATTCATAGTTCATTGCGGGATAGTAAAAGAAATATGACATGTAATTTGATCAACAACAACGCAGTATGAAAATAAAGAAAGACATATGTGCGAAAATTATTCGACATAAAACACATAACGGATTAATATTAATTAAGTGTTTGTGTCTAACGCATACCATTTAAATAAAACAAAACACAATTTAACAATAAAGAAAGAACAAATCATTCATACACAGAAACTATGCATTGGTGCCGTTTCCATATAGAGTTCAAGAAGCCGAATGCCTTATTTATAGGACTTCTCATCAACATGTGTTTACATGGCATCCACCACCATTTTCCACGGGCGTCCAATTCCACACAATTAAATTGTTTTCAGTGTGCAAATTTAAACAAGAAATCTGTTTAAAACGGACAGATTTTTGCCATTTGTGTTTTGCAAAACTTCAGGAATGATGGACGACATTTCCGCGTTACCCTTGGCCGGGGACCCATTTTTCATCCCCTATTAAAACGAATCGCACACACGTTTCAAGTTACACAAGACAATGGGGTCTCGCCTATTATAGAATCTTACACCCTGCTAACTCGTTCCCAATTTCGATTGGCTGAACAAGGGATTGCCAATTATGCGCGATTTAAGACGAAAAAAGCAACGCCGCTGCCGTCGAAGGGTACACCTTCTTGTCTAACAAATGGACGCTTCAAGAATTATCTCGAGCACGATTGATGATATTGTAAATGATTCAGGATATTCCGTGCGCCAAAAGAAAACTGTGATCGACGCTGGAAATTGTTTTGGGAGTCGTAAAAGAGTCTGCGAAGCGTTTACGTATGACGTCAGATTGACGTTACAGGAACGCCGATACTGGTGTAACACTGTTGAAAAGATCTTGATATAGTATGCTTGTTTTTATAAATATGAGCCTCGCTCTGCAAAAAGGGGGTTTAATGCATGTGCGTAAAGTGTCGTCCCAGATTAGCCTGTACAGTTCGCACAGGCTAATCAGAGCAGACACTTTCCGCATAAACTGGATTTTTGCTAAGAAGAGACTTTCTTTAAACGGAAAATATCATTAAAGTGGAAAGTGTCGTCCCTGATTAGCCTGTGCGGACTGCATTAAACCCCCTTTTCTCAGAGCGCGACTAAATTATATTTAAGTGAATGCAACGAATTCTAAGCAATCAATATTTCACTATTAATATGTGCTTTATTTTCTTTTTGCTGATGTAATTGCTGTTGCAGATGCTTTACAAGGCTGTTGTAAATGGGTTTTCGTCGCAATTATTGAAACACGACCGTTATAGCATTCAGAACATGTAACATGTTTTACTGTTTTCATTAACTGTATTATTCTGTATTAGTTGGCCTAGTTATCAACCTAATTCGTGTCATTCTTTCGCATATTATTACTCGCAGTGACAGTGTTATAAATTAATGATTTATTGTTTTTTATTATTGATCTACGTGCCGCGAGTGCAAATTAAAAA
This sequence comes from Dreissena rostriformis, assembly GCA_007657795.1. Lineage (NCBI taxonomy): Eukaryota > Metazoa > Mollusca > Bivalvia > Myida > Dreissenidae > Dreissena > Dreissena rostriformis. The sequence continues at coordinate 142,095 of VMBQ01000195.1, forward strand.
AAATGTAAACTGCGAGATTGCAGTTTCGATTCACTGCACTCTCTCGCGTGTGTACATGCTTTGCATTTCAAATGCAATCACCGAACACTTGTGAAAGTCAATCAAATGGACGCAAATGACAAGTTATTCGACGAGAATGGGCGGAACAAGACCTTCTGCCGATTTATCTACACTCGGACCAAAGGGCTTACAGACTAAAGGCCTAAACACAGCGTATAATCTAGACCCAAAAAAGCTACAATCAAACGGATTAAAGAGATTGAAAGCGAAAATCGAACAATAAAAAACGAGCCTCGCTTTCTCCACATGTCGTACAACAAACGGTACATTATTTCAACGCGACAAAAGGGAGACTGATTGAATGTTGCTTTGATCTGATAGGTGTTGTTCGAGATTTCAAAGCAATGCAAATATTCTGAAAGCCATGGACACACGTTGAACAGAACATCAGGAATTTATTGTATTATATTAAAAATGTTGAATTTGTTGTTGTAACTGTTGCTGAGTATTGATACAAGTTCAAGCAGANATATGTGCTATACACGCACGTCCTTAGGTTTATAGTGGAACTACTTGCCTGCGTCCTATATAAGTACGCCATGTAATGTTATGGGGTGCTTTGGTTTTAACTCAATACAACTATTTTTATGACGGTCAAGTTCAAAACAATAAAGTGGATATCTATGTGTTTGTATATTTGAGCATGAAGGCGATGTCCTGTTGTATAAGTCTGAATAAACTTTCTGTCTGTTTTTCTGTCTGTCTGTCTGTCTGTCTGTCTGTCTGTCTGTCTGTCTGTCTGTCTGTCTGTCTGTCTGTCTGTCTGTCTGTCTGTCTGTCTGTGTTTTCCATAATGCTAATCTGAAAAATGTAAATGTTCATTTAATAATTGATAAAATGTAACTTTGCCCATGGGTATGTTTTTGGCGTAGGGAAATAAGCTTATATATGTAATCAATGATTTACACAAAGTCATAAAAAGTGTGATAAAGTGATACATTGACTTCTACATTCAGATAAGTTTACTGCTTACGATATACTTCATTTGTATTTTTAATATATTTATATATAATTTTTATACGTTTAGAATCCCGAAACTGCTGTTCAAAATCATGCAATATAATATCCTTTTATGTTAAGTGTGCATGTGCGACTTTAATGTCAACAATTAATTTATCATACTTTACAAGTATAACTGTTTACAACATAGATATATGTATCATCAATCAAATGTCGTTCTGTTGAATACAATTCCCAACGACAAATTTCTTCTTAGCGAATCGCCGATACCGACACGTTTACTCGTATTTGTTGCAGAGCCCAAAATTTCCCGCACGTTTCCTCGCATAATATTAGTGAATACTGAATCTGTGCTTAAAAATAGTAATGTATTGTACAAAAAAGTACCCAAAATTATGAAAAAAGTGGCCGATTGGAAGACGAAAATCATTGAATGTATGGTGGAAAGTAGTCCCGTGATCGAACATAATGTAATAACTTATATTATTTATTAATAGTTAACAAGTATTTGAGCGTCTCCGATCGAAACTACAAATGCCGTTATTACGGCACAGTTTGTATATCATTATACAATGTACAACAACATGTATGTACAAAAAAATGGTCAAGAACAAATTAAACATATTGCACGTTTCATCAAAATACCGGTAGTGTTTGCATGCAGGTTCAAAGAACTAAAGAACATCTCGCTTTATATCGTATATCTTCTCGGTATTAGGAGAAGGCTGTCAGAGTCTGGGTCAAATTAAGCGCGTGTGAATATTCATCAATCATTCTAACCAATCAAAATGCCGAACTGATAGACTGGTGTCAGTTTGTATCTTCGAGTTGGACAGGAAACGTCGCTGGAATATGCCAACCAGTCTGTCACGGGTAGAAACATCAGAGATGCGAACGCATGGTTTTTGTTTCTGCATTTGGATGTTTTTTGTTTTTAGTTTTTATGAGGAACATGTTTACCTTTTGCGTGTATACAGTACTTTCTTAATTCGATTGTATCACCAAGTGTTCAAATATTGAATCACACCAACATATCTTCTAAAACAATACGATTGTCTAATGTTAACCATTTTATTTGTTGTAATTATTGAGTAGACGAACATTGCTATTTAACGCACAATAAATAAGACTATTGCATTACAAACAATCTAATCAAATATGTTTTACTATAATACGTCAACCGAAATAAACATTCCGTTACTTCCCATGCAGATCTAATTCTCGGATATCTACTGTTTTAGTGTGTAATTCTTATCTTGTGGGATAACGCTGCTTATTTTATAAAATTAAATAAATCACACAAACATATGTGTGCGCGTGTGTATACATCACTAACGTAACCATCGTATTACGAATGTACTTTACGACAAATTCTTTGTTGGTTCATAATTTTACTGTATCCATTATTGGTATAAACTGCAAAGCCCAAATGAGTATTTGCGACATGGTCCTTGTTAATAATTTGATGAAAAAAAAAATACAGTAGGGGAGTAAATAATTAACATTGGGATAAATGAAAATTTTCTATTAACATTTTTGATGTGTTTTTGCTTTTGATTTATTTTTGCTGATTTTTCATCTTATTTTGTTATTTTTTAAGCTAGATTGTAGTTGCAATAGTATACCGATTTCGTAAAAAAATGTGCTAGAATGAATAATTTTTATTTTTTCCCGTTGAACACATTTCATGTTCCTCGTCAATTGGTATGTGAGGGTCGAGGGCATCCCACAAGTATGAAATATGGGTCGACTACGGATCATACTCATGAGTCATCTTATAGGCAATTAACAATTTCGCAAATGTCAGAATGTAAATCATTTTTAACTTTTATTTCACGTTGACACTTTTTTGAGTGGCTGCCGTTTTTTGTTTGTATCAATTAATGTGAAAATTATACTTGTCCTCGATTACATATTCAAAATACGGTAGGTAAATACACGTGGTGGTCGGGCGAAATCATTTGTCGTTATATTTATTAATATGAAAATTATACTTTAAGCATGTCATTACGGTAAATAAAGATTCGCACACATAACTAAGTCTATGGCATCGTATAACGTTCACTAGTGAGAATTAATGTGTCGTGTTCTGAGAAAACTGGGCAAAATGCTTGTGCGTAAATTGTCATCCCAGATTAGCCTGTGCAGTCCGCATAGGCTTATCAGGGACGACAATTTCCGCTTTTATGGAATTTTTCGTTTACATGATGTCTCTTCTTAGCGAAAATCTAGTTTAGGCGGAAAGTGTCGTCCCGGATTAGCCTGTGCGGACTGCACAGGCTAATCTGGGATGACACTTTACGCACAAGCATTTTGTCCAGTTTTCGCAGAACGCGCCACATTTACTTAATAATTATTATGAAATATAACGCGTATCTAGCACGGGCATGTTTTTCAAAGCTATACCATCGAGGCACTGTATTATTTTTGCAAGGATGTACGAAACATGACAATTTGAAATAATTAGCAAAATAAAATTTCCCTATTTAGTACTCGTAAACGTGATATAGGATACTATACGGCATCGACCGTTCGGGTTTAGGCGGAATATGGTCGACCACTTAACCCACTTGTGTTCAGAGATCGAGAATTTCTACAAAATGCGGATCTTCAAACGAGCCAATTCAATACAATACGGAAATTCTTTCGCCGGAATGCCTTAAAAGAAAGAAAAAAAGAAATTCACTTAAGAGGGAAAACTATCCTTTTTACGGACCCCAAATAATAGATCGAATTAATCATAATTAGGAGTATCAGTTAGGAAATCCCTTTGACCCGCCGCACAAATATTTCTAACCCCACCTCTTAAAGAAGTGTTTAAATTTTTAAGATGTCAATATTATTAATGGGCTATCGGCGTCCGTGACGTTTGAAGTCAAGATGTGACGGGCGGTCACTCTATGATCTCATTAATTATGTCACTGACTTGGGTGGGTACACTGAGCGGGCAGTCCGCGTGCGTGTTGATGTAAATTCGAAAATAATTACACGGCGAAGGAGGATAGCCGTGTTATTATGGTTTTGCTCAAACCGTTTGCTATTTATTTGTACAAATAATTAAACTATCGGATTAGACATTTCGCGTCTATCATTTCTTACCGTGTTGATATCCTCGTCGCGCAACATTTACGAATTTTGTAGTTACATATATGTAGTTGCACCAAAACCATGCATGAAAACATAAACTCATCAGTTATTGGAGTACATTTCCTACATCTGGTCACATTTTATTGCAGAAAATGAACTTATTGAATATCATTACGTATTGCGTAACTTAAATGTAATTAATGCATTATATATGATATAGTGTAAACTTATAATAATTACTACCAATTATGCCTTTCCGCGAATATTTTGGATGCCCGAAATAAAATGATATTTTATAATAGCCTGTTCACTGATTACGACGTTTATACTGAACAATAAAAATAGTTTGGCCTACTACCACATATGAACAGAAACGTATACATATTTTGACTGATCGCGGAACATGAACGACGAAATACAAATACGTTCACTAAAACGACATATACACGGAAATTTAAACAATATTTGACTGATTATATGTACGACATATTAACCGAAAAACATATTTTGACTTTTTATAACACATGAGCGGAAAACTAAACTTTGACCGATCACAACACATGATCAGATAAAAGAAATTTAATAAAATTATATGTACAAATCTTGTGTTATATAGTTGGAGCGCATATTTTTGTTTAGAAAAAATATCAACTTTTAAATTAATTTCTTATATTAAGAAACCAATTAAGAGGTCTAATAATTACGATCGATGATATTTAACACATAACAACAGTTATATGTAACTTTTTCATTAAAGCACACATGCATTCCTTGCGCCACATCCATAACGACACGCTTATTCGTGTGCAACGCGTCGGTAAAACTAAAACGAGTGCTCGAGTCGCACGAACACAATTACAACGACATATTTAAATTTGGTTGAACATGTGTATTTTTTTAGTTTGTTATTCATCAACACTTTATTGTCTATTTTACTTTCATATTTGTTGATATGGACGTTTAACGACACCGTACATTCCGTTATTAACAGCTAAGATTGTGTCCACATGAACACTCATTCGTATGTTCATACAATGTAACGAAGTCAAGTTATCGTGTTGAAATTACAAAATGCATTGTGATTATTTACAGCCTTATGACATATGCCCTAATTATTGAACGTCATTCGTTTGCGTCGTTCATTTACAAAACAACAAAGTTCACGAGTTTTATAGGAATAGAAACATATTTGCAGCGTGTAATAATGCAAACCCATGCATGAAACCTAATATATCTGTTCAGGTATATATTCGTTTTTTTAAAAACAGTATTGGTAATGATGCATGAATTAACCCGAATTCAGTGAACGAATCATAGTAATTACCTTAGTCAATCTAGTGGGCCTGCTGTTCTTTCTGACGTGAACATCGCACTTTAGTTGACGTCCACGCGGTGTAAATACTTTCAAAGGGAAATAACCTTACACAAGGTAAAACGACTCCGAAATAAGTTCTCGGGAGTTGTCGTTATTGCTGTATATACATATAAAGTACTGCAAAAATTAGTGCTGTCTGATTCCGGTACGTCCAAATATACACACAAATAGTTCAATTGCAAAGTTAATCCAAATGTGTGTTTTGCACATTTCCAAACATAGTTATTCTGAACAGCATAGCGCTCTGAGTTGTGCTTTCTTCTCCACACGTGTTTCTACTTACACTTCGACAAAAGCCATTCATCAACAGGCACCAATCGTTTGGTACGTTAGACTCGGCGACTACAAGGCGCTAAATATCAAAGTTGAATACAAATGTTATAATCTCATTAATGCATTAAAACATTATGCAAACGAGTTTTTCGTCGCCTTTTAGTGTGAATAGAATCTAGACTAGATAAGATACAAAGAGTTAAAATTCGCGCCTTAACCAGGGTAGCTTTTCAATTTTAATGAATCAAGCTAGATAATTTACTCTGTTACATATCAACATATTCGCATGTTTAAATGGTACATATAACGAAGGAACAAGCCTGAGAATAACGGTTGTAACCCCACGAATGCCGGTAAAATAGAGATGGGTGGATCTGTCAGTCTAGCGTGGTAACACACGGGCAATGCTTCAGCACACAGCGGGTTCGAAACCCGCCTGCAAGCACTACTAGTATACAGTCGCGGATCCTCGTTCCCATGCGGTGGTACAAAGCGGGTATCCGGTCTGGTCGTTACGGATTGGCGTACCAATCCAGGGTTATCAAGTTCGAATCTTCGCTACTCCTAACCTGCTGATTCGTCTTTCGCATAAGATATGAACCGCGAAATGCGATAATGGAGTTTATTCCATATGCGACCAGCGTAGCTCAAGACCAGCATTCGCATTCCCGCAGTCTAGTCAGAGGCTACCCTGTCCGCTATAAAGTCACGTAAGGTTTCATGGTGTCAAAAAAGACAGGGTAGCTCCTGACCAGACTGCCTGTATCTGCAGGCTGGTCTGGAGCTACGCATGCATATGGCATAAGACACATTTTCGAACGACGAGGCTCATATATTAAGCTGAAGCGTAATGTATAAGTTGCTTCGATGCGTACAGGGAAATACTTTTAGGTTCGCCTTCGATCATGATCTCCTTTTGGGAGATTCAACCGACGAAGACTGAGTATCTAATAATACTGCATCTGAAATATGAATCGCGACTTAAGTGTAAATTTATACATTTCATTCTTTGGTGTTTAATATAACAATATGATAATGTATACAGTATAAAACGCTCTAATGTATACGCTATTCTTTTCCAGTTGTTCGTTTTTCACTAATTCAAAATTAGTCCGTTCTCCATTTTCTCGAAATAAAATGTCGTATTTCAGAGAAAGCAACTCTAGCAAACGAGCAAGACGCAACTTCTCGAATAGTTTCCCTTTAGTTACATTTACCATCCGCTGCGGGTGACATGGCTTACTCTATCCTGATTGGTTACAAGTTATAAATAGACCGTCACTGCGTATCTTCATTGCCTGTGTTCAGCCAATCGATATTCGAGAAATTATGTCTGCAGCAATATTCAAGATGATTTACGATTCGCGTCTTTTGAAATTATCCGAGGTTTCTGCATTATGAGCGGCCAATCGGAAAACGTGCATCATTTTAAAAGAAGCGTTTTTGCTGCTAACATTTGTTTGCCGTGGCTGCCTCATACATTTTACATGGTCTAAATAGATAACCATCACGTCGAAAAGGCAGGAAATACAGACTAGGTTACACATGTTCAAGAATATGAGGGTGTATGTTTATTGTACAGCTTAGACCCGGTTAATATTTCATTGATTTATTTTTACAGTTTTCACAGAAATTACCGCTGTGTCATCGCCCCCCCCCCCTTTGTGGCTTACTTATTTTTATATCAAAATTAGAATGTAGTATACGCGCATATTTAGCAGAACAAAATAACAAACAATTATCGTACACAACATACATAAATATATTAAACGGTCAAAAATAACATTCAGAACAAACTAAACGATATAAAAAATCAATATAAGAACAATACAAGCACACATTTTGGCAGACAAATATTGGTGTTCCATTTAAGAGATTGCATGGTTAGATTATAAATTTATTGAAACATCATATGTACGTGCAGATATTTTCTTTTCATCATCCAAATGCTTCCGAAACAAGAAGGTATTAAATTATAAAACTATTTTGTTTGTATTTGCTCTATCTAATTGATATACATGTACACACATTGGTGAAACTATTAATACATCAACTAAAATAATCCTGAGTTAAAAACTATTTTCAGCTGGAATTATATTTGTAACTGCACGAGAACACGCTTGGTATTCGGAACCAAAAATTGAATTAAAATAAAAACTCGAATTTTCATACCTTTTCCACCTATAAACCATTAAAGACTCTAAAACAGACATTAAAATCTCCACTTTCACCCCTAAGCTGAGGTATGAAGGTCGGGCCCATGCTTTAGAAACATCTTAATCTATTCTTTACTTAGGGTGAAATTAAGCCCAAATACTAATGTGTGCATTGAACCAGCATGCAAGTGATACATGCCTAGAATAAGACATGTATCCAAACCGATCATTTGATTTTCAAAATAATTGTGTATAAATAGTCATCTGGTATCGCTCTACCAAATCATTCCTAATTCTCAATATTAAAAGTGTGGGTACATTACTTTAAGAAACGAAACAAAAAATACAATCTTTATTGTCCTATAGAAATGAATTGTTCTGGTCAATATTAAAAGTGCGGGTATCGTCACAATAGATGAAATAAGCCCAATTAGCGAAATCTGTAGGTGTGGTTGTTATAATGTAGCGATACCTGTTCATTTTTTATTGAGTAAAAAAGAAAAAGCTGGTCCTTATTATTATAAATACGATTGGATATATCGAACAAAATGTATACTTCAAATATAAGTCACATCCCAAACTTACAGTTTAAGTGGTCGACTACAATGGTATTCATGTGGGGAGATCATGTTCATTCTCACTTAGCGACCCGGGTTCAATTCCTGCTCCCGGCGCATGAGTATGGTTGGTGGTCACCATGCCGGACAGGCTTCTCTCGACACCACAAGATCACACAAAACTGAATCCCTTTCAGCACAAATAAAAATCTCGAAATTGCAGCAATAGTGAGTCTATCTCAAGAATTACTTTTTTTGTGTAAATAGTCAAATAGTTTATTGACCTAAATTCCCAAGGACGAAATATTTCCAAAGGGCGGCAAAATGTCACTTGAATTACATGTATATGTATACAAATGTTCACACACTACTTTAAATTATTAATTGTTTTTATTGTGTATTGACTGGTGGATTCCGTTAACGTAAAAGTCACGTTGAATCATAGCGCTACAACCGAACAAAACGTCCGTTTGTAATAGACCCGATGTAAGAATATCTCGGTAGGCAACAAAAAAGCGCTTCCACTTTTTCAGAATGTCGTAAAATTGCCAAATAGGTCGTAAAACTGTCGTTCTTTCGACGCGGAGTTACAAATTTGAGTAACACAAACTTGTTGTGAAATGTCGAATATTTATTGCCTGAACTATTTCACGCATCGGTGCTTAGAGACGCCAGAAGTCTTGATTAAGTCTTGGATTTTTAGAACCACATTTTTGTTGGAACATAAAGCAATTTTTGCGCCATATATTTCCGTTTTCTGTAAATATGTTCCATTTGGAATTCCATATTGCTTCACTGTCAATTTATAATTGTAGTAGCACTGCCAGAACAGTGGAATTATCATCTATGGGGATTGGATAAGAAGATGCACATATGAGAAAACAGTTTGTAAATAACGTACAAATACTTTTATCAACATCCAGAAAATCACACTTGTCATTACTACAAACTTTGTTGTTTTTGTACCGGAAGATTTCCTTGCTAGTTTTATGACAACGATTTTATTGATCCTAGTTATTGTTGTTCAATGTATAAGAAATTAAAGAAAAACCAGTGCACAAAAAGAGGTGAATAAGCTAATGGAATAGAACACCTAAAAGTGCTTCAAAACTTTTAAGCCTTAAGCTATTTAGCTGCGGTGAAAACTCTCGCTTTTCATTTCACCTGCGACCACAGCGTTGAAACTGACAGATAAATATATAACCATTTCATTTAAACGTCACAATGTCAAGTGCCAGCTACATCGCAACAAGACGTGAGTGTGCGCGAATTAGCATATTAAAACCATATTTTCATATTGTCAAAATAATAAAAACCACCAGGCGTAATAAATCTTAAACATTATAGGTAGCTTACACACGTATGTCTCGAATGAAATAATTATTTATTTTGCTGCTCCAAAACAGTTATACAAAGCCAACAAAAATATTTTCAGCGAATTAAATACCGATATATAGTGAGGATTCAAATTGTTCAAGAAGAATTAATGTTCAGAGTATAATAACTCGCAATATTGGTTATGTAAAACATAACATAACATAAAATTGAATCATGATCTTGATCTGTATTGTACATTTTTCATATAGTATATAATTGCAATAATTTCGCACACAGTTGTACAATAATATCCAAATAAACCAGTTTTTACCTTTACACATATGTTTTTGTTCTTTCCATTATGATGGTCAAAATTCAACTGTCCCTAAAATCCCTGAAACTGAGAATTTCTGAAGAATCGGGTACCTGTTTTATTTGAAGGAGATACAGCAGTTATATTTTCTCTTTGACATACATAGAGATCATGAAAATGTTAAAGTAACATAAATACTAAAAAATCAACGGAAATTTCGTAAAGTATTTCGTAAAATAAAGTTACCCAATAAAAAATCAATGTTCCTGATTGCAAAAGCCAAAATTTCAAAACGAGATGTTTTCTGGTAACATGGATGTTTGTAGATACAAAATGTTTGTTTTTATTTTTCGTGTCACAATTAATTCCATTTTAATTTCCCGCACTGATATCTATTTACACGACATACGAACACTAGAATGGTACCATGTGAGTGTTCGTGTGTCGTATGAATAGATATAGTCGCGGGAAATTAATAGAATTTTTTTATGACACAAAATAATAAAAACGAGCATTTTGTATCTACAATCATCCATGTTACTAGACCACATCTGGCATTGAGAATTTGGCTTTAGTTATAAGGAACATTTATTTTGTATTGGGTAACTTTATTTGACGAAATACTTTACGAAATGTCTGTTGATTTTTTAGTTTTAGTGTTACTTTAACATATAATCCTTTGAACAAATTAATAAAGCAAATGAACCAAAGTTAATCAAAACCATCATGAGGTCTGGTTAATTACTCGTATTTCGCGACAACCGACATCATATTGTATGTTTCATCGGAACGAAGATGTGCATGTTAAACATGCAGCGGTGAACAACCTTTAATTGTTTCAGCCGACCTCAGTCGTTTGAGCAAAGACATTTGTTATGGGGAGCAGGTACTTGTGACTTGCGAAGCTGCTTACAGTATTCATTCTCAGCAAAAGCAGCAACACCACACAACCCAGATATCTCAGAACGTCAAAGTTATGACCACGATATGCAACCAAAATTCTTGCAAAAACTATTCCAAGCTAAGACTAATTTTAAAGCCCCATTACTACTCAAAATCAACGAAAATTTCGTACAATATTTCGTAAAATAAAGTTAAACAATTAAAAATCAGTGTTCCTTATAGCAATTGCCGAAATTTTAACGCCGGATGGTATCTTGTAACAAAGATTTTTGAAGATACAACATGCTGGTTTTTTGTGACACAATAAATTCCATTTTAATATCCCGCAAATATATATATTCATACGAAACTCGAACACTAAAATGGTACCAAAACAGATACAAAACATTCACAGTGTAATAACATTAATTATTATATTATTGTAATTGAAGGAGAAAGTACCTATATATTTTACGTTTTGATGGATTTACACCAATGATATTTCCATGAGATGCATAAAATGTTATAATTACGTATTTGCTTAATATATACACGTAATATTCTTAATTTTTGAAGGTTTTCACAAGCTAAAGGTATTAATTCTTCATTTAACATTAACAAAAACCTAATTAAAACAAAAAGAGCAATATTCCTCTGAAGATATGTGTAAAATGACTCGTTGAAAAATGACTGCTTCTTCAATGGCACCATACACACTATCGTTTACTTCAGGAAATGAATACCTTCATCTTCGTCAATTGTGGCCACAATCATTTTCAAAGTATTTTAAATATATATCTGTTGCTTTCGAAACATAAATCAATTGCCATGAGATCAATCAAACTCACGCGTTCGACCTATTAGCCCGAAACTTGACCCCATAAACTTTACCAATTAAAACTCGATTTTGGAAATGTTATACTTTTCGGAATGTTTCATCTGATATTAGATTCACAAGATTAGCGCATATTTCACACATTTTTCAATCCTTTAATTTCGAAGAGCTAGATATTTAAGAACCCTCCCTAGCGTCCAAATGTCAATATAAACGGACAACGCCTTTTCAACGTGGCCAAATATAAAATATGAGAAGCAATTAATAACATTCGAAATAATGACTACCACTAAACACGAACAATCGCCAAATTCCACGTCAAGGGACGAGCTTTTCTCCTATAAGACGCCGGCGTTAAGCCTGAGAAAGACCCTGAAGTCAAGCATGGCCTCCCCTTGGTCGCAGATCAAGAACAGATACCACGTCAGTAACGCAGCTAAGTAAAATTAATGTCTTTCCGACGCTAATTCGGCGTTCCATCTGCTAACGTGTGCTAAGACCACATTTATCACCGTGTAACCCTGTGATCTCAATACGGCTCAACAAAAAGACGGACACTTTTGGGACTCGCTTTCAAATGCAAGCAATTTATCAGAGGCGGGGAGCATGTCGCTCGGATATTTACAATTGTGAAGTACCTCAAGGTTTCCGCCGCCAAGACTGGAATTTAGCACCAAATTATGAACCGATGAATTTTTCCATGCACTTTGGAAAATCCAAAATGCATTGAAAACTAATGTTACAAATATGAACGCGATGTGAATACTCTTGATTATAACACGATCATTTGATTGACAGAAATGTAGTAGTGTTCCTATAATAGCACTGGTTTCTTTCGCTCTTCTCTCAAGAGAAAACGTCTCAGTGAAAATCAACTATACTAATTAGTTGTATGGAAACATATACGGACATTTTAAAGAGTACAACGTTGTCTTTTGGAGACAACACAACTAACCATTTATGTCTGTAAAATGTTATCTTGCTTTGTGCAATTCTGCACGTTTGAATCTCGATTTCCATATTATTCCACGTTAAGTACAAATCTTGTTCAACATTAATACGGTATTTGAAATGTATATTGCAATGCGCCGTACAGAGAATGCAACATAAACTAGAACCAGGAGATATGTATTTTCTAAGTCATCTTGAGGTTTCGGCTCGGATCCTCTAAGGTAACTTGAAAGTATTTGTAAATTGTACGTCGGCATTTGTTCAGAATATATTGCAATGAGAATGTGTCCGTTTAGTCTTACTCGCATACAGATAAATAAATGTGACTTATTACTTACCATAAACTACTATTGTTGCGACACATATTCGGGTTTTCGCTGACTTTTTTGAACCGGGAACACATTAATTGTTATGCCATATACGAACTAATATATATTCGGTTATGAAAGTGTCACGAAATGGTTATTTAACATAATTTATCGACTTTTACAACATCAACAACACGAGTGACATTTACCTTGTTTATTTTATGCTTTCCGGTGGTTTATAGAAAAATATCAGTGAATTAAAACTGATTATTGACTGTTTTAAACAGTGAAAATTAGCAGTGAGCATTATCGATAATTGTCATAGTTTTACCGGAACTATGTTTGGCAAAAATACAATAATAATCATTTGTAAGCATAAAATAAAAATAAAATTTGTCGTATTCGGTGGAAAATCGAGTTAAATTCACTCGTGATCATAGAAAAATATATTTTCACGAGTTGCCAAAATATTATTTTCTGTTATCACTCTTGATAATATTCCACCAAATCCAACAAATATCCTCTATACATTTCTGAAAATTTAATCTTAATACCGGTACTGAGATATCGAAGTGGTTTAGAAAATGTTAACTAACCACTTGTTTTCAAGTTTGTATGCGTAGATATAAATCGATTTAATGTATAATAAGTGAACGTTAAAAACGTAGAGAGCAGTTGCGATTACATGCGATTGCAATTTCAACATTTTATTCTCGCAATCTTAAACAAAAAAATGAATATGACCGAGGAATGTTAAATAAACTTAATTAAGAATCTTTATACGGTATCATCTACCACATATTGTTTATTTCAGAGACATTTATAACAAGCAACTTAACGGCAATACCGACACGTTTATTCGTATTTTTGTATGAACTAATCTGCAATTACAAATCCCAACAGTAAACACGTCTTGCGTGAAGGATTTTTCTGCAGTACAGCAGAATATTATTTTGTTGTTGAATAAACCTTAGTTTCGCTTTTATTCTAGTTTTTGATTCATCAACGTTTTATCTGTTTTCAAAAAATGTGATACGATCTTATATACTCTCTTACAAGATGCTTTGAGCGTAAGCCTCGACTCATAAAGACACAACAATGTTTGTAGCAACAATATGTAGCATACTCACTAACCGTGGTTTCGCATCGTGGTTGTTCTGTGTTCCAGGACTTCAAGAGTTGACCATGATGTGTCGGGCAATCGTTGGTCTCCAAATGGATAAATCCTTTTAAACTAAGAATTAATTTTGAAAATACAAGGTGGAGTCCTGTTCTTATAGTACTTCAGCAATTTGAGTGTTAACGCGACATGCACCAACATCTACCATAATATATCGTATGTTTTTTTGTTCTCCTTTATTTTTTTCTGTGGTCTAATCGAGTCCTGTATTCATTGGCGTCCCTTCATGATTCTACTTCACACGTTCATGGCTCTTTCTACTAGCACTCGTTCTTCAGGTAACCTTCATGTCTGACTTATTGACATTCGTTATGTTGTATACAGTAACCATGAAACATATTGTCTTGCTCCATATATCCTTTGAATACATTTTATCTGGATACAGGGATATTCGAACACGACTCGTTTGTCCATTTCCCATTTTCGTCTCTGAAATTGATATTCTATGCTCCATTGTTTCGTTCGAACACTTTGCATATACACACGAACGGTTTATAATAATGTACATGTATTCCCATGTGTATAATTGTATGAGACCCCTGTACCGTTATCATTATTAAAAGCACTGAATAATATTCAACTTAACATTTAAAATCGACACTAAAATGAAACGGAGATTCGTTATATTTATTCAGAAAGACGACGAAACTGTGAATGTTTCCAAAAGCACGCATCAGCCACAGATAAAGCGTTTATTCACTCACATAAATCAAGTAAATGGCCCGACTCAAGCCCCCGATAGGACCCCTGGGTTACCCCTCGTGATTCTCTATAAACAATCGACAAAATAAATGTTTCGCAGTAAATTACCTCAATAATACATTGGGTTCAATTTTCTTCCCATAGATCGTCATAATTTGGCCATCCGGCGCACAACTGAAACCGATGACAATGAGGACCAACTTTGCGGGGAGCTGTTTCTACTTTGCGTTTCTGTATGAAACAGGCATGAGCAGGCCACCAATTCACTCTTGATATATGGGTACCTTAATAGGCAGTTTAATTGCAATTCATTTTGTTGGCGTCTGTTGCAATGGGGGAAATAATCTGTTGCTATTTAATATGTCCGTTCGTTTTGCTGATGTTGTCAGGGTGCAATGTAAAATATGGGAGTTTGTTGGCTAATTCGCAATACGCAAATGTCGTCGACGTTTCGACCAGTTACGTGAGAAAAAAATATACCTCGAAAACGCATATTTTGCTTTGGCGTGTATGAATGCTTATTACGTATATAACGTTAGTTATAATTTAAAGGAAACACAAAGTAGATTCTTACATTCGCAGCATCAGACTTGGTAAAAACAAAATCTGACTTTTAAATAGTTCGTTTTTAAAAGGGAAGACAAGAGTAATGGTAAAACATGTACCATGTACATACAACATCAAATAAGACAAGATGTATATTATACACACACGTACGTTCAGTTGCATTCCCAGCTATTCTTGGAGATGGTCTATCATTGTGCGAACAATTTGTATTAAATCATTATGCGTTTGTTTCATTGTTGTTCTGTTTCATGTGTTGTGTAAAATTAATTGTTTGAGACGTATGAACAATAACTGTAAATTGTGTATAACCTTTGCGCATTCCCCGGTGATCTAGTTGGTCTTTTAATTGAAATACTTTTGCTCAATGGTTTGAAACCATAAGTGAAACAATTTTAATTTTGATTTGTAACAAGTTACCGGTAAATCAGGATTTCTGCTCTGTTAGAAATGTGTGTCATGTTTTGATTAGGGTAAGATATTGTATACAGGTTATACTTGTTGAAACAGGACAATCCCAGGAAAACGTTGATCTTTGGGTCAAACGTATATTCAGCAATTTAGGCATCTGTTTGTATACAAACCCTGTGGAAACGTAAGTAGCCAATATAATGCTAACTCCTTACAAATAGCTTCTCGTCCGACGTAATGCAGACACAATAAAGGCGACTCCACCCAGTTTATAGCAGAAACAATATAGTTCATTTGCGCCTATACATTTCTATCAGATGCTTTTGTTTCAACACATGCTTCTTGTATCAAATTATCACCAAAAACGTCACACCCGCATTCGTTTGCATCTGGGCTATACGGTTCTTAAATACACTATACACCGAATCTGATACGCATCAGTATCGTTTAAAAATGCCGATGTAATGCGTTATCGCAAAGAATATCAAGATATCAGAGCTCAAAATGAAAAACGATTTGAGGGTCGTTAATCATATTACCCGAAGGTTGTTTGAAAGTTGAGTGTGAAGCTTGTCAGAAAAATGCGATGTAATGATTTACTTATTGAAGAGGATAAGAATAACCAGTCATTTTCATTGAGATATATAACAGGGTTACTATTGAAATATATTGTAATTAATGTTTTCCGTATGGTATAGCATCAATGCAGTATATAATTTATGTTAATACAATAATTATGTAAAATGTGACATAACTTTATACAATATGGTTGATGCTATCAATTAGTGCGATATTCCCGAATGTGTATGTTTTAGGCATTGCCTACTTAGGTTTACATATATTTATCCATTTTAATTAGTCCAATAATGCACAACATATGAATAGATAGTACACGTTATTGATGCAACTTGTGTAATAATGTTTCGCATAATATAAACTTTGAGAAGAACATACAACGTTAATAATAAAAAATATATACCTTCAACATAATGCAAAAAAAATGCACACTATTTTATGCGAATACAATCCTAAACATGTGTTTGTATAAGAAGAAAAAGTAATATGCAATATTAATATACAGCATGTACATAAAACAATGACCACGGGTAGAAATATCAATGCAACACTTTTACATGACAATAAAGCGTCCTACGAAATACAATGAAATAAAACTCAAATTTTTCATGCGCTAGCTTTTTTTTTTGTTTCCAACGGTGCATAAGTAATTTAAAAGCCATTTGATGCCTGACACAATCTCCCATAAGTCAAACTCAATCCAAAGTGTTGTGGGATTGTGTGCCAACTCCAGCGCTGACTCCTGAAGGGCCTAGATCGCTTATCTCATCTCGTGATACTAATGAGCATGTCTGCATCCAGTCAAAGGGTTCCGTGATAATGTTACAATCCTCGACATGATCAAGTGCTGCATCTATTTAGGAGTGATTTAATATTCTATTATAATTTAATGTTGGCTATGTATGTTTTTTATTATCTGATTTTTTTTGTTTTTTTTTATAATGTAACAATTCTCAACATGATCAAGTGATGGATCTATTTAGGCGTGAGTTAATGTTATATCCTTTCATGTTGTTGTCTATAGATGTTTTTATTATATGTTTGTTTTGTTATAATGTTACAATTCTCGACATTATAAAGTGCTGGATCTATTTAGGCGTACTTTAATATTATATCATTTAATGTTGTTGTGTATACATGTATTTTATTATCTGTTTGGTTTGTTATAATGTTATAATGATACAATTCTCAACATGATAAAGTGCTGGATCTATTTAGGCGTGATTTAATATTATATCATTTAATGTTGTTGTCTTTATATGTTTTTATTATCTGTTTGTTTTGTTATGATGTAACAATCCTATACATGATTAAGTGCTTGATCTATTTTGGCATGATTTAATATTATATCATTTAATGTTGTTATCTATATATGTATTTTTGTATTTGTTTAACAAAATGTCAAAGTTTTCAAACAAAGGCTTTTGTGCGGACATAAGGACATATTAAGTATTTTTGTATTTACCTATTTGGACTCTACTGTCATAAATGTGTGTACGTATGGTTTTAACTGTCATATTTGTTTTCACCTATGTTTTTTAAACGAAGTTAATATCGCTGTTCACGATTACGCGTCCAACGCCTTGAGCGTTGTCAGTGCATTTTTTTAAAGAATATTTTATATTTTGTACTTAGATTGATCTATATACACAATTTCGTAACCAATTTAATAAACGAAAATAATTTGAAGACAATTGTTATTTAAGTGTTGTTCCGTTCATTATGTGATAACTTGAATCAAGATATACCTTTAAATTGAAAGTTAACTCTATCTTAAGCTTTGAATGATTTAAAAAAAAATAATCTCAAAACAGTGTTCACGTAGGTCGGAATATAAAGGATATCTGACCGGAAACGCTGGAATTCATAACCGCATAAATGTTTTGTTTCATTTCCGGCATAGCATGTACATACTGGATTATTTGTTTTGAAGAGCGTGTGTAGTTAAGATAATTTGAACATGACTTATAAATTAAATACATGCGATAATGGATAAGAAACCAAAATACTAAAAACCTTAATGATTTCTTTTCCATGGAATATTTAATTGTACTGGCGAAATATTGTCAACACGGTATGTGAAAATGCATTGAGTTTGATGTTAGTTATTATAATCAAAATGGAAAACTCGCTTTTAATAATATATAATAATATAGAACTTCATACTATACACGCATGTTGCGGTGTTTATTTGTTTGGTAACGGATAATTAGTTACTGTTCGGTTTGGCTGCAATACTATGTCATGTCGAGTTATGAGTAAGTGTTGTATGTTTTCACTAATGTTATGAAAAATGTTTGGAATGTGTTCCCGCTTTTCGAAATTTTAAGAATATCAAATCCATGTAAAAACCCACTCTTCACATCACCTTATTGCCATTCGTGAAAAAAAACGATCTTCGTTCTGGAACAACTGGGCATAATGCATGTGCGTAAAGCGTCGTCCCAGAAAAGCCTGTGCAGTCCGCAATCAGGGACGCCACTTTCCGCTTTTATGGAATTTTTCGTTTAAAGGGAGTCTCTTCTGAACGAAAATTCAGTTTATACGGTAAGAGTGGTCCCTGATTGACCTTTGGACTGCACAAGCTGATATGCGAGGACACTTTACGCACATGCATTATGCCCAGTTTTCCCGAAACGAGGCTCCTATGTGTTATTTCATTATGATTGTTTCGGTGACATCTTCTATTTATCAGCATTAATCGTGTATATGTTAATTGCTGTATGTATGGCCCTGTAAGGTATAGGCAATGTGTCACTTGCATTTAATAAAATACAAGCGGGTGGTAGTTTTCTCTCGAGATAAAAAAAATCCGGAGTGTCATTTTCCCTATAGTTATAGTCTGTTCCACGGTAATCCATCTTGCTCCGATTTATATATTATAGCATGAAACACATTGTTTGAATTGTGTTCAAGATGTGTGGTATACTAAAATAAATACTAATGTAACGCTATGCAGAAATTGCATGTTACATAATTGCCGCATAATGCATTCGTTTTCTTATATACGCCGTGAAGTGCATTATTTATACCAACAAATGCACACAAACAAATCATTTCTTCAAACAGTTGCTTCAGCCAAAACGTGTGTATTTAACAAATTGTGAAGATCTTTCGGGACACTAATGGACCAAAATAATGGATAGTGATGTACATTTCAACAGGGCACGTGTCTTCCCAGACAAACATCTGTCAATGTATGTGCTATCGGTGACGGACAAGAATACCTCATTTTCTACAAATGTTGGCCCAGTGATTTGGCAAGACGCAAAAATGACAAATGCGTGTACACGAGGTTTGAACATAGCTGGGTAATTAAGAAGGACAAATGTGTCCGTCGTTAGACCACGTGGTGTTGTTTTGTCGGTGATTATTAATGAGTCGACGAGTTCACCTTCTGTAACAATGTCTATATTTTCGACGTACATTATCGTTATATTTAGCCCCAACATGTCATAAACACTGATGCATTAGAAAATAAAGAGTGTATAGTTTGGACAGGTAAACTTTACCTCTATGTAGTATATGCTCTATACAATGTTCTAATCGAATAACAATAAATCGACCTAAGAAAGTTTTCCTCAAAAACAAAATTTGTTATGCCGACAAGCAGCCACAGAAAAGAGCAATACCGAGATCGAAATATTGGAAATAATTCAGCGCATAATATAAAAATAGTCCACAATGTCAAGTTTATTAATCAGAGAAAAATAATGTACATATAAAATGGTCATACATAAACATTATATTTGATTTGTTCTTGGAAAGTTTGCAAGATTCAACATTTGAAACAACCAGAATTATTAATCACACGACCAAAAGTTATTTTAGAAGCTCACGTTAAAGTACCCATGTTCACTTGTATTTATATATCCATGTAATATTAAAGGCATTGGTGACGATACCTCGTAGGCAACACACCACTGAATGTACATCCCTGCACATACACATACACGTATTTCAAATCTTTAATTGATTAAATAGGTATTAAAAATGTCGCCGAGATGTGGAAATAAAACAACCAAGCTCAATATTTCTAAGTTGTCAAGCAATTTCAACCTCTGCCATGTGCTCATAAATTACAAAATGGAATGTGCTATCTAAATGTTGGTTGGAAATTAATAATGCCTGCATTTATGTTAATTAACAAGTTTGAAATTGAAATAATTAATCAACACCAACAAGTTTAAAGGCACAGTTAAAGCAGGCGTGTATGAATCGTTAGGTGAATCTTACCTTTATGTTTTGGACACTAACATGCCGATACTTCTCACACAGGCTGTTGAAGTTGTTTTTACTTTTCAAAACAATAAGTTAAAGAAAGAAAAAACGGGCGAGGGTACTTCATTGATTGACATCGCTATCGTAAATTTATGTTCTTGAAAGCATATCACATAGCTTTTTCAACAATAAGGAAAATACCCGTGTCAAACGAACAATATTGTATCCTTCTACATTTTTTTTTCTAACAAACTTTATTTTTTAAATCGTGTTAATAAGGAATCTTTTGCAACTAAAACAACCCTTACACACGCATGTTTTTATAATGACCATTTGCACGTATCACTATGCTGTCTTAAATGTTTATACATGTTAGGCATTCATTGACTTTGTTTAAGCCGGGGGACCATTTACCATTTCCCTGACCAAGCACTTGAAAGAAAAAAATACCTCTTACATCCGTTGTCGCAAGAAAGGAGTGCGTAGTTCGTATCCGCAACCGCTAAAGGCAATAACTCATCTTTGTCGACACTGACACTTTATGCTCCTCTGGCTCGTTGTCATTCGCACATATTGTGTTAATAAATTGTACAAACATAGCATGTTAATGGTCTATCCAAATCTTCAACGCTTTGTCAGAGTTATGGCACATGTCTTGAGTTTGGAGAATCAAACCTGTCACATTTAACTTCTTGACTGCAAATTCGTACCTACAAGTATTTGTGGCATTTTTAAAGCAATTATGAAGGTTTCTCTAAATGCATGACCAATTTTAGCGACTGTTAATTCTGATTTATGGCTTCCACTACGGACAGTGAACAATGGCGTTGTTTATATTATGATTTTACTAGACAATATTTTAATGTACATCGTGTCGGGTTGAGTACTTAACGTTTCAGTTTTTGACAACAGTGACCGAGTCAATTTTAATATTAAATTTTCCAGAACTTGGTGGGAAATCCGGGTGAAGTTTTTTTCTCTAATTTTCTAGAGATTTAAAGTTTGTTTGTTGACTTTATTAAAGCACCAGTTTATTGTTTTCTTGAGATTTAATGTCTCAAGACCCGAACGGGATTTCTAACTTGTTTAAACTAAACTTATGTTTATGTCGTCCTAAAAAGGGCATATCGATGGTATTCTCGTTAATTATTCTACACATAAGAGGTATATAAAACAAGGCATATTGCCAGTGTTTACAAAATCACGAATATGCTTTCTATCATCAAAACAACATTGAACACTAAATACAATTACAAATTATGCTTGTTCGTTACGCTGTTCCATCTTGATTCGAACTTGAGCCTACGATACTGCGCTATTGTTGAGATTAAAATTAAATATATAAAAATATCAAATAATGATATAAATGTAAATTAGCAATTTTTTTATGTGTTGATGATTTGGACACATATTTAGATGGCCATCCACACAGATGAGATGGAACGGAATTTTGTATAGGTAATATTTAGTCTTACCACAAAACAATTAGCAATTGTAAACAAATTCAGTCATACATTGTATGCACAAACAATCATTAACAAAACAACAACTAATTGTCAAACCAACAACATTTTTATTCACGAAAAGACCTGCGTGGGACGTTTAAACCTAAAATAAGAACAAGGAAAAGTATTAAATCACAATTTCTTCATTGAAAATGCACACTGCACTGTCATGTTGTAAGGTTGGGTTTTCGTGTTTTTTTTTTCTCTTATTCCAAACCAAACTATGCAAAACGTGTGCGACCACAAACGCTATTAAAGTAGACACGTTTGTAAATTTCACATGCTTGGATTACGTTTCTCGACCGAAGGCTAGAAACCGCCGTATGGCACGTTACATGGACGGCAAACTTCAGGTGGTTTATACGTTTCTAAATTTGACGTTACGTTGCAACGCGAGGAGTGTTTCACCAGGTGCGTGGTGAAGAGCTTTCGCGTTTAATTAGTTTGACAAGTGCATTCAGGGACCGCGGTCGCAAAAGCAATGTCATTGTGATTTTTAAGTAGCAAATGAAAGTTAGGCCTAGATTTTAGGAACAAGGCTTTAACCATGTGCCATATTAACTTGATATCATATTTAGTTACTTAGGACCGTTGGTCGCTTTATAAGAACCGCAATGTTTATGCAAAATATACATCAACATAAACTTTTGATGACCTGTTTTAAATTATTTCAGATATGTATGTAGCCGCGTTGAATTGTTGTATATTACTGTAAACAAATACTGATTTATACGAGATGTCATGACTATTGAGGTGAAGAAAGCATAGGTTTTGTTTGTTTCTGTCATACACATACATGTCGTAGTACTCAACATTGTTTATAAAGGCAATCTCAATATGCTGATAAACAAACTGATTGTATTAAAGGATCAATTCATTCAAACACAATAATTCGTTAAGGATCATTTAACAGTGGGCTTTGATCACAAGCCATTTTGTCAGTTGCTTTTCGTCAAATCCGCTTACTGCTTGTTATTAAACAATATTATTTCACGTGCGCGGCATTTACTTTGAAAAGACTCTGATGTTTTAAAAACAAGCTACTAGTCATCAATGTAAACACAACTGAATGTACCATTTTAAAAGTGCAACATTTCTTTACGTGTCCTTGTAACATCTGAACATGGTGTTAATAAAAAATGTGTGTTTAATTTACATAAACAACTAATTAATGAAATATATATTACTATATTATTTCAAGTGCGCGGCATTTACTTTGAAAAAATGCCGATGGTTTAAAAACAAAGAATTTAAATGCAACTGAATTTAACATTTAAAAGAGCCGCGTTACTTGACATGTCCTATTAACTGCTGAACGTGGTGTTAATGAAAAAGTGGTGTTTAATTTACATAAAATACTAATGAATGAAATAAAAGAGCGCTTTTACATAAGGACCGTTCATTCACACGTTCTTGTCATTGAAACGAGTATGTCGGGACACTGATCATGAGAAATCTTTCTTAATTTTAACAAAAATGACCACTAAATTTAAAATTTGAAACTCTAAGGAGCATGTTAAGTAATGATATTTAGTAATAATTTAAATCCTGAAACTTGATCACATTATCAGGATAGCAGTTCTTCTTAACGTCAGCTAGTATTATACTAACAAGGGAATTTATCACAACAAAACATTACTAAAATGATTAAATCTGAGGCCACCGCTTTGGAACGGTCAACGCAATGTATTGATGGTTTAAATCAAACAAGAATATTCGTTCATTTTGAAGAAGTGAATCTTAAATAATAAAAGCATCGAGCATTGTAACCATGTTGATAATGCATTATCAAATAATGAAAAATATGAAAATTCAGAATTAAACGATAGTTTGGACTAAGATTCATGATAAACATTAACAATGTACAAATGCGTTAATACTCGTGCTACACATACGCATATTTCGCATAGCTCGCTCAACGCCATTATGTCTTGCTTTTTCTCGCCTCCATTTATGAGAACAGAGGGACCGAAAATCTCGTGGATGAAAGGCGCCACGCAGAAACATAAAAACGTAACGGAAGATTAGGTACGGGAACAGCGCAACAGACATCATAACATATTGATATATGGCCCCCGAAGCACAAACATCAAACAGTGGCGGTAGTCATCAAATTCTCAGACACCATCGAGAAACGCAGGAACATGGAAACATTTTATTTTTCCGTCTCCGAATGCGGCAAGTTTACGCGGTATCCATGATTGATATGTGTTTTCACGCCGAGTTCTTATCACAATAAGCATCTAAGCCCCGCCGAATGACGTCCGAGTCCTTTCCATTTAAACGAATACCGCAAATTGAAATGCCATTACTCTTGTATCGGTGTATTCCTCGTACGCTAAAAAAACACTCGTTCTTTAGGGAATACAGCTGGAGCCGGCTCCTGTCAACTAAACGTGGTTATTTCATCAAACACTTTAGATTTATCTTCTAATGTTGCAATTTAACACGCCCGAGTACGCTTGAAACACCAAAAGAAACGCTAGAAGACGTAAAAACAGTCTTTGAGTAACTTCAACCGATAATTCGAAAAACACACCATGCCTTAGAGGTTTGGCGAAACTGAAAATAACTGTTATAATAGTTGTTGGCCTTATTAAACGAAAGTTTTGTAATTGAAATCTTACATAATTATCGAAACAAGCACCCAGCGACCAGGCATATGTTCAACAATTGGACGTTTTACTCAGCAAACTTCATTACCCAACATACGCAAAATATTTATATCGAGTCTATCAAGATTTCAACAAGAGAGTTTTCCCGTGCATCTAGGTACAGTATAATGGTGCACGCGAAGATTAGGAGAACTGACAGCGCGGGTTATCGTGTGATCTGGGCATTCTTGCCCTGATACTATCTTGGTGATGAAATGTAAGGCGCATTTTAAATATGAACTTTTTAGCATTGCCCCGACGATATGCCCGCATGACGTTGCGTGTCGATTCAATTGTAAACGTTTCTATGCAAAATATTTTGCTTGCCGTGTGTTTACATGCGACTGCATGAAAGTACGCACTTCTAAAGACCAAACAAACACTATAGCATTTGTATGGTAACTACGTATATATCATATCCTCGACCATTTATTTTGTCCGTTTCCGCTTCTCATTTGTTTAAATAGGCTATATTTCAACACTCTATTATTTGTATGGTAACTACTAAAATATCTTATACAAGACCGTTTATTATGTCCGTTTCCGCTAGTCAATGGTTTTAATGGGCTGATTTTAACATGTTTGTTTGTTTATTACACATCGGATCCAGAAGGCCAAGAGCAGCCCAAGTGGACAATGATTATGCATACAGTGTTTACAAATTTGCAATATATAAGGATATCAATGTATGACAGTTGAAACATTAATACTACTACTAGTTATAATAATACTAATAATACTACTACTAATAATACTGATGATGATAATAATAATAATAATACTGATGATGATAATAATAATAATAATAATAATAATAATAATAATAATAATAATAATAATAATAATAATAATAATAATAATGATAAACTAAATTT